>PVKM010021336.1:0-22689 GCA_004027735.1 Carollia perspicillata
TTAGTTCCTGTCCATGGGTCATACATATAAGTTCTTTGGCTTCTCCATTTCCTATACTATTCTTAACCTCCCCCTGTCTATTTTCTACCTACCAATTATGCTTCTTATTCCCTGTACCTTTTCCCCCATTCTCTCCCATCCCCCTCCCCCTTCCCTCTGATAACCCTCCACACAATCTCCATTTCTGTGATTCTGCTCCTGTTCTAGTTGTTTGCTTAGTTTATTTTTGTTTTTGTTTTTTAGGTTCAGTTGTTGATAGTTGTGAGCTTGTTGTCATTATACTGTTCATAGTTTCAATCTCCTTTTTCTTAGACAAATTCCTTTAACATTTCATACAATAAGGGCTTGGTGATGATGAGCTCCTTTAACTTGACCTTATCTGGGAAGCACTTTATCTGCCCTTCCATTCTAAATGATAACTTTGCTTGACAGAGATGTTTTAATGCTTAGAATGCCATGAAGAAGAGAAGAGGAGAGAAAGGAAGGAAAGGGGATAGGAGGGGAGGGGAGGAAAAGGAAGGGACTGAAAGAAAAGTGCTCATTTCACAGCCTGCCTTGTGGCCATCACCAACCTCCCCTAGCAGATTGATTTTAGGAGGCTGTCCTGACTCAGGGGACTTGGGTTGTGAAATAGGGTTGTGTAAGATTTTGGATCCAGAGACAGTCTCGGTAATACACTCATTTCCGGTCCGCCGTTACACATGTTTTTAGTAATCCTTCCCTTGGAATGAAGATGAGCCCTGCTTTAAAACATTTGAAGGAAAGGCAGAGAAATGGCCTCATTTTGCTGTGATCAAAACAGCCTTCCCAACCACCTGTAAGAGCAACTTATTTGCTTATTTAAGCAAAATGTGTTGATTATTTTTAGCATACCTTAAGCCCCGGGAGAGTAATGAGGTGCTAACAGTGTGTGTTAATTATGTGATTTTTGTTGTCTTCATTAAAGCCAAGATTCTCCATCCTATTTGCCACCTGAACTCCCAGCGGCCTCACACACAGTCTTCTGACCCCGGCATCTCGAGTTCCCCGCCGTTTGCAGTTCGCACAGTCGTGTAAACGTATTTTGTTTCCCCTGCTGAGAAGCAGGTGAGCTCGACTCACACACTTCGAAGACCTTGACTACCCCCTCTTAAATTTTTATTCATTTTTCATCTCCATCATTAGTTGTTGGTTTTACAGTAGGCTCATCGTGCAGGAAGCTAGCGACATTAGCTCATTTTGGATCATTTTAGAACTGACTGTCCTTCAACGCAACAGAAAACTGCCAGAGAAGCTGAAAACCAGGAAGAGGGAGACGCACAAAAATCAGCTTTCGTTGCTTTTCTCAGCTTTTTAATTATCCAAGGAATTGTGCTGCATACACACGACTCTGATTATTTGAAACTGCAATATATGCTATACCTCTGTCCCAAGTAACAATACATCCCATCCAGAATAACCTGTTCTCAGGAAGAGATAATCACCTATCCCAGACTCATTTGAAGCAGCAATCAACATCCCTTTCACAACTTTGTCTGCATTGCTGATGTTCTGGAGAAACTTTGTTTGACAATGGTGTTAGGGGCCTTATTGCAAGTCCAGGAGGTAACGGAGTTCAGGATTTCAGCTGAGCACATCTTAATGATGGCCCCATCAGGGTGTATGAAGTTAGAATGAAAATAGCAGGTGAATCTGACTGCAAATAGCACATTATGAGTCTGCCTAGTAATTAGAGCCGTCTAAAAATGGAATGGGCTATCACATGAGGTGGCGAGGCCCCAACCCCCAGCTCAAAGAATCAGCAATGTTGACATGAGGGTTCCTTCTCAGGCGGGGCTTAGACGCCATACTCTTTGGGGCCTCTTCCAACATTCACCTACAGTCTGTGATTGTTCTACGTCCGCACAAAGCAGTAGTCGTGACTTTGGGAATTTGCAAGTTGGGTTCCACGATGGAGTGTGAGGGTCAGAAAATCATGCAGCCTTAGGTTCCACTCCCAGCTTTAACTCTTCCTAGCTCTGTGTGACTATGAACTGGTTACTTAAAATCTCTGCATCCTGTAAAATGAGGATTGAAATATATTGCTTCCAGGACTGCTATAAGAGTTAGAAATAATTCACTGAAGACACAAAGCCCAAGGTAAGCACCCCTTAAATCCCACCTCTAGTTACCCTCAGGAGTCTAGTTATCTTGTTTTGTTATTCACTCCCCACTTCAACGTCAGTCTTGATTGGTAAAAACAGAAAAAAGGCAGGGCTCCTGAAGATATTGGAGAAAGGTTGTGCTAATAGCTGGACTGGTTGAACAAGGAAGACTGAGCAAATCTTCTTCAGTCTCCAGGTGGAGTCTCCTGGGCAGACAGGAGCCTGTAGCACACTGTTGCCTTCCTCAGAAAGGACATCAGCATTGCCGAGTGCCTGCAGTGCCCCGGGCATATCCTTATGCTATCTTCATTCTCCACACCATTGTCCTACTAACCCTGCCAGGTGGGTCTGATCAGCCCCATGTTACAGAGGAGAAAACTGAGGTTCAAGAGTCATATGCCAAACCCAAGGACCTGTGGCCCTTCCCCAGATCGGCCTCACCCACTCTACAACTGAGCATTCTGCATCCTTCATCCGCAGGGCTGAGTGCACCCAGATGCCCAATTGCCCTCCGGAAAAGATACCCCCGCTGATGGCATTTGGGGACTATAGCCCAACCAATGGAAGTTTCTGCAAAACTAGTGTTGGGAGAACTGAGCTAGAGCCTTAGTTTGTAGATTCTAAATTAATTGCGATCTGCCACTAACTCATTCTTTACCTATTTATCTTGGGCTTTATGGAGGAGATGCATATGTCTGCTAGACTTTCGATACCTTCTCTTGTCCACATGGTTTAAAATTTTCAGTTACAATAAGGCATATAACGAAAAGTCACCCTTGCACCCTGTCCCCTGGGGACCCAGTTTCCCTTCCCAGAGCCAATTAGTTTATCTGTTTCTTTGTATAGCCTCCCAGCGACTTTGGTCTTGTTTTTGCAAAACTTGAAGTGAAATTCACATAAGCCATTAAAAAGTGTATGATTCCATGGCATTTAGTGTATTCACAATATTGTATGACTACCACTTCTCTCTGGTATAATTTTTGTCAGCAACCCAGGAAAAAAAAGACAAAAAGCCAAACCACCCATTAAGTAAAAATCATCCCCCTCCCCTGCTCCTTGGTAACTACTAGTCTGCTTTCCATCTCTATGGAGTGGCCTATGCTGAACTTATGTTAAAGGAATCATATAATATGTGGGTTTTTTGTCTGACTTCTTTTGCTTACCATAGTGTTTTCGAGGTCCATCCAAGTTATAGCATGTATCAGTGCTTTATTCCTTTCTATGGCTGAATGACACTGAGTCGCTTCCACCATGTTGGCTATTATGAATATTGCTGTTGTACCCATTTGTGTGCAAGTGTCTGTGTAGACACATGTTTCCACTTCTCTTGGGTATACACCCAGAAGTGGGATTCCTGAGTCATGCAGTAATTCTATGTTTCAATATTGAGGAACCAGGGGTTTTCTGAGTGTCCTTAATTCACCTTATTCTTGCACAGTTGCTGCCATACGATATGAATGTGTTCTGCACCTTGCTTCACTAGGTTTCTGAGATATTTTCAGTGATGTGCTAGTAGATAGCCAGCTGTCGTAGGTTAGGAAGTGCCCTGACTGGTAGCGTTTACAGATTTCCACGGTGTGACTCCCACCGTGGCCCTTACCAGCTATGTGAGGTCACTGACTGGAGTTAGGAAGAGATGAGAACAACCTGCCCTCACGAATTGGTACAAGCTGGCTCCAGCACACGACTGGGTCAGTCCACATTGGAACATGAAGACCTGCCTCATTCCTTTTTATGACCCCAGAGCATGTCATTTTAGGATGTACTATAATTTTTTAACTAGTCCCTCGTGGTAGACACTTAGGTCGTTTCCAGTCTTTTACTTCCACAAACCAGGCTTATAATGGATAACCTTGTGCGTGTGTCATTTTGCTCATGTGCAAATATTGCAGTAGACATGGTTCCATGGCTTCATAAGAATTGCTATGGGAAGATATTCTTAAAAGGCAATTTATTCCTTCACTGGACAGTTATGGCTGCTAGGATGAATTCTATGCAAAGAAATGGTCTCTTTTTGTCCCACTTTCCTTGTGAGTCAAATGGATGCAAATTAACTAGCACTTGCCAGCATCAAAGAATTGATGTAAAACTTTGAAATAAAATTGACAAGCACGGGTTTTCTTCTTCAAAATAGGAATTTGTGTGTAAATACAAAGTGGCATGGCTCATTCTTGGTGACAAAGAGCTCTCACAGCAGGTTGGTGAGAACAAATACATCCTGGGACATTGTACTCCTTCTCCAGAGTCTCATAAAAATAAGCTTTGCAGTAGAGGGAGCCAATCGGCTGATTAAGAACTGGAATAGTTAAAGAGTTTTAGCGCAGTTCTTACTTAGAATTTTTTGACCAAGTACATAATGTTTCTCAACTATGATTACACTTTAGAAACATCTGGGGAGCTTTTACAATCTTGATGATCAGGCCACAGCCAAGACTAATCAAATTAGCCCCTGAAGTTGGAGGCCCAGCATCTGTGCTTATTAAAACTCCCTTGGTGATTCCACTGTTAGGCCAGGGTTGAGAAGAGAGCATAAGGAGGGAGTCAAGTTAGGGAAATAGGGAAACATTTGTGTATTAATCAAGGTTCTCCAGAGACACAGAACCAATGGGATGTATACATACATAAGAGATTTACTTTAAGAGATTGGAATATGCAGTTATGGAAGTGGTAAGTTCAAGATGTGCAGGGTGGGGCTATAGGCTAGGAACTGGAGAAGAGCTGATGCTGTAGGTCAAGTCTAAAGGCTGTCTGCTGTTGAATTTTCTGTTGCTTGGGGGAGGTCAGTCCCTTGTTCTATGTAGATCTTCAGCTGATTGGATGAGGCCCGCCCACATTATAGAGGGCAATCTGCTTTACTTGTGGTCTACTGGTTTAAATGTTATTCTCATCCAAAAGCACTATCACAGAAACATCTAGAGTAACATTTGACAAGTCTGGGCCCAGTGGCTCAGCCAAGTCGAAACATACCGGTAATACTTACCATTACAACTTAACAGTTGTGTGGGGATATCAAAAACTTTATCACTAAGGGGGAAGGACAGGAGTGCAGTGGTTATTTGAAGTCATGTCTCTTGTTTGGTCACAAACAGATTCTCTCTGAAATTCCTTGCTGTCTCCCCCAAGAGGAACCATTTACTTGTCACTCCTAAGCTCTACTCCCAGAGCCCACAGATTTTATTAAAATTAAGAATTACGAGAAGATAAAATAGTTTGTTCCATCAACTTGGAATTGGCTGTTTTTATTAGGAGATTATCAACTTTTTCGTTAACAGAGTGAGTGTCGTTAATTGTGCAAGAAGATTCACTAGAGTGGATATTAAAAGGTTGATCTTAAGCCATGAATGTATTCCTTTAAGAAAAGCTGATTCCTTCTGCTCTCTTGAAAGAGCTGCAGTATCACAACTCAGAATTAAAAAAGATTAGTGTTGAGAGTTCTATAGGTCTCAGCAGGAAGGAAACGTGGTTTATTGGGGAAATCATGGGCAACCTAATTATCCTTTCTCTCCTTGAAAAAAGGGCTTTAGAGCCTTTCCAGGTCACCAGCACTAGGGTTTACTTTCTTTTGTAACAAATTGGAGTTTAGTTGAAAATCCAGTTTTTCCCTACAACTGACCATCAGGTTGCCTGAATATCCCAAAGTGTGTGATTGCAAGTCAACAGATGAGGCATCAGAGGCCTTTGGCTTGGAGCAGTCTCAGCCTGGTGCCTGCAGCTGTCCTTGCACCTCCCACTGTTGTTCAAGCGCCCATTTCAGAGCACAAACTGGAGATCTTCAGCCCACTGAGAAGATCCAGGCCACAAGGACCATGCAGGGGGTCTGAGGACTCACACAGAGCCTCCCACACGCAATGCGCAATGCTCTGGTTCCCTGGGATCTTGGGTTTGGCCCGAGCCTCTTTTAAACTGTGGAACCAGCTGACTGATGAAGCTGGGACTGCTGTGAGTCAGCAGGAAACTGAGTCAGTCTCATTGATTTGGAGTAGGAGGGTGTGGGTTGAGTTGGTAAGGACATTGGATGGGTTTTTGTGGTCATGGAAATAGTTTCATTTTGCCAGTTATGAATCAACTAGCATTCATGCAGGCCCAGAAGGAGAAGAGCTAAAGTTAAAAATAAGTCAACCTTTTATTTTTAGGCAAAGCAGAGCGCAGCCTTAAAACAGTAACTGGGGCATATGGACCAGCCTTGCTTTGAAGACTCAGGGGGAAGGAGTAATAGTACAGGGTCTCTGTCACACAGCTTCCCTACCTGTGCAGGAGGGTATGTGGAGAGACCTGCCTGAGCATGGGAGGTGCCCTGAACTGAAGCAGGGTTGTTCTCCTATCCAGCTCTCAGCTATAGTTCAGGGGACCCAGAGCCTCAGTTTGCTACCTAAATCCCCAGGAAATGACATTGGGGTGAAGACGCCTCTGCTGTGTGTAGGTATTGTGTGTATAGGCAGAAGTGATGTGCATCAGTACACAGTTGCTCTGGTTGTTAAAACACTGGAATATTTTCATACTCCTTTATAAATAAACACCAACCCCCAAGTCCTCTGTTTTCCTCCCCATTACCAGCTACCTCAGACCCCCCTCTGGGACCTCAAAGACTGACCCAGTATCCAGCCACTAAAGGGTTCATTCCTGGCACAGTGGGGCATCCGTAAAGTCAGGTGCCCTCTGTTTTCTTGAGAGAACTCCAGTATCAAAATCCAGAATTCAAAAAGATCGGTAAAAGTGAGAGTTCTATTGGTCTCAACAGGAAGAAATCCATGGTTTATTGGGGGAAATGATGGACAACTCAATTATCCTCGCCCTTCTTTATAAAAGAGTTTTGGAGCTTTTCCGTGTCACCAGCAAGAGGATTTACCTTTCTTCCACAAATGATTGGACGCTTCAGCACCAAGGCCAGCTACATCCTTTGCGATTTGTGCCTGTCAATACAGTAGTGGTTAAATAGAGGGACTATGGCCAATGGGTAGAGTGGTATGTGGGCTCCATCAAAGGAAGGTGTTGGGCTGCTAACCCACGGGACTATATCCCTAGCCCTGCCTACTTAGTTAGCAGAAGATACTCTCCTACTTCACCACAGCATTTTCCAGCTATTTCAGTCCTCTGGGTGCCTTCTACCATGGGCTCAGGCACAGATCTTTGAGTTTTGCCACTCAGTCCTCTTCATCATGTCACCATAAAGTGTCCCTGCTCCCAATGACCTTTTGCTGGTGACTTTACCGCTACTGCCACTCTGGCCTCAAGGAAGCAAGGGCTCTTCTCCTTATGTCCACTGAATCCCAAATGGAGGCATGCCTTTCTACTTGGTCCCCACAGGGGACCAGAGACCAGATTGTCACTTTTAATGAGACCGAGAATAGGTGTGGGGGTGATGACAGGGAAGTAAAATACAGGAAAAAGCTCATAGTTTTGATGGGCCAGGCATCCTTAACAGCTTCAGTGCCCCGACATGCCCCCTTCTGGCTGCCTTGGGGCTAGGATCTGCTTCCCTCAGCTGCCAAGAGAAAGGCCCCAGACGCCCCACACATTACAGTTTAGGCCAGGCTGACTCGGCCAAGCTCTATGATAATGGAGACAGGATCGTCTCACCCAGCATTAGGGCCTGCTGTGAGACACCGACAGCTTGGTCGGGGGAAGACTGCACCAGGTTCAGCCAGTCTCTCCCCCAAAATCCAAGCATCCTGCAAAGGAGTTTGACCTGGAGTTAACCAAGTGCAGATCCCACTTACCATGCAGATGTTTGTTATATTGTCATTTCCATTTTGTAGAAGAGAAACTGATGCCCAGAGAGGTTTAGTAACTCAACTAAGTTCACACAGCCTAAAAAGCTCCTAAGACCTGTACCTGGATGATCATTCCAAAGCTACTACACAAAGCAGTTTTCTTAACACTCTTCAATTACCAACATGTCACAAAGGTGAAAAGGCATGTGGTGTGCATGAGTGAAGCATCGAGTTAACCTTGAAGACCTCTGGTGGGTTTCAAATGGAACAGAAGCCAACAAGGGGAAGCATAGAAGAGGACGCATCGGCAGAATGCTTTTGAAAATTTCCAGTTGATTTCTTCACCATCTTACAGGTGACACCAGGAGCAGCAGCTTCAGCCACAGCACTGGCGCTCTCCGATTCTTCAGTTGCCTTCTTCCTGCTAACGTCATTCACATGAGGCTGTTTAAGCTCTGCAAACACAGGTGCGAGGATCCCAAAGGCCTCACTCTGCCACGTGCTGTAGTTTCTTTTGTATCGGGCTTCTTTCAGCTGTCATAAAGCTTCATTTGGGGTGAGCATGAATTTCTCTGGTGACCTTTTCAAGTCAGATTCCTCACTGCTGTGTCTTTCTGCCTTCTAACTTTTGAATCTGTCAATCACTGGGGTCACTAAACAAGTCCTCTGATTTATTTGCCAGCAGCAAACATCTTTATATATTTTTGGTAATCTCTTTGGTCGCCTGCATGGATGAGAATCTATCTCTAGTTTGTAAATTCCTTGAGGACAGGGACCATGTCTTAAAAATCATTGTTTGCCCCTCAGCTACTAGCTCTGTGCTAGTAGCTGTGGACACAATAATTCTTGTGGATACATTGGAATTATTGGGAATTAGTTTGTATTTTCTAAGCCTTTTCTCAAAGGATGGTTTTCAGGGTGTACGTGGCCCATTCCAATGGTATAAGCCCTCCATTCTCCATTTCTCCCTCCAGTCCATCCCATAGTGACTCTGCCATCTCCACTCATCTCTGCTGTGCAGAGATGGCAAGAAGTTACCCATTCTTATCCCTGAAAAAGCTCCTCATTTTCTTAAAGTTCAATTAAGTTCATTTTCAATGTTTATTTCATTAGGAAAAATTTTAAATGTGTGTTTTTCAAAATTCTTTTCTTTGTTGTCACGGGAGGCAATTTCATACGGTGGCATGCAGACTGGCCTTCAAGGTTACATACTTACAGGTTTGGAGGATTAAGATGTGAATATCGTGGGAGGGGGGCGGGGGCAGCAGTTGGCTTTGTTCTGTTTACTACGGGCAGGGACCACATGAGATGAAGTAACATCTTATTGTGCCAGGAAGTAAAGAAGTGCTCAATAAGTGATAAGGACATGTCAAAAGTACACCCGGAACCAACATGAAGGGCCTTGTATTAATGTCTGCTTGGACTGCCATAACAAAGTAGCCCAGACCAGTGCCTTAAACAACAGAAATGTATTTTCCCACAATTCTAGAAGCTGGAAGTCCAACATCAAAGTGTCTGCAGGTTGGGTTACTCCCAAGGTTTCTCTTCCTGGCTTGCAGATGGCCACCATCTCTCTGTGTTGTCCCATGCCCTTTCTTCTGGGTGGGCCCTGAGAGAGAGCTCTCTGGGGTCTGTGTTCTCTTCTTATAAGGACACCAGCCCTGTTGGATTAGGGTCCCACCTGAATGACCTGATTCACTTTATCTCCTCATATGGTCACATTGGGGATTAGGGCTTCCACATTTGAATTTTGGGAGTACTCAGTGCAGTCCATAACAGTTCTTTTCCTTTGATTTGTGATCCAGGCCCTGCTATGTGAGCAAAAGCAGGTCAAGAAAGCTCTCTGGATATCGGAATATGAGGACGAGCAGTGATGGGGTTTGGTGTGTAACACATGGGTGGCTTTGACTCTGCATTGATTGTGGGACTGAACATAATAAGCACATTCCATTTGGGCAGGTATGTACCATTTTCCAGTTTCACTGCTTGATCTATTTTTTTCCTGTTAATCTTTTCATGTGGGAGCTAGAATCTGATTGTAATGGAAATGTGTGAACCTACTTTGGGAGTTCCTAAGCCTTCACCTAAGAAGAAAACACCTTTGGGCTTCTTCCTGGCCCTGAGTTAAACTGCCCTAGGGGTGTCATATAAAAGCCTGGTGACCACTGCTTGGTTGATCCCCACCACAACCAGGGCTGACTCCATGTCCGGTCAGTCACGTTATCAGTGCCCTAGCTCACCCCCAAACCCAGTTCCCAGTGATTTTCATGGCTACTCTAAATGGAAACTATAAGAAAAAGGAAAGGTTAGAAAGCAAAAACATCTTTTCTGTTTCTATTATTAAATAAATGGAGACAAATAATTACGATGATCTTTGCATTTCTTCCCAGTGTTTTCCACACACCCATATTTTGTGTACCGCTTCAATGACAGTATGCACACAATTCTATATTCTGCTTCTTGTATTTCACCTTAGAGGAATTAATATGTTGTGTGCCAGCTGAAAATAAACCCACGCATTCTTTGTCACTCCTCTCAGAGAGAGGTGGTATCTGTGTCTCTCCCTTAGCATCAGCAATGACTCACTGACCTCCTTGTAGCCAATAGAATGCAGTAGAGGAGATGCTGTATAACTTTCAAAACTGGGTCAGAAGAGGCCATGCAGCTTTTGCCTGGTTCTTTTGGGATGTGAGCTCTAGAGGAAACTAGCACCATGTAAGAAGACAGGTGTCCTGAGACTGCCATGCTGGAGAGCCCACATGTAGACAGACACTCTGATGGACAGCCCAGCTGGGCGCGCAGCTGACAGCCAGCATCAACTCCTAGCCCTGCGAGTGAGCCATCTTGGACATCTAGCCCAGTCAAGTCATCTGATGTGTTTTTTTTCAGCCCTAGCTGACATCTTATTGCAACTGCACAAGCAATCTCAAGTGAGAACTGTTCAGCTGAGCCCTTTTCAAATTTATGATGCACAAAATTATAAGCAAAATAAAATCATTAGTTTAAGCCACTAAGTTTTGAGGCAATTTTCCACACAGCAATAGTAACCAAAATGAATTTTGGTACCTGGGAATGAGGGACTGCCCTAATTAAAATGTAACACATGTGGTATTGGCTTTGATACTGGGCAACAGACAAAGGCCTTGAGAATTCTGTCAGTGAAAGCTTAAAGGAAAGGGAGGAAAATGTTATAAGAAGCAGAAGAAAAGGAGACCTTTGTTAGGTAGTGGTGGGAAGTCAGTGTAACCATTGCCTGCAGTAATGCTGAAAGTAAAAACGTGCACCCAATGAACTCCATGATCTAGCCGAGGAAGTGTCCAGGCAGAGGGTTGGAGATGTCCCCTGGCCTCTTCTGGTTTCCTAGAATAAAATGAGAGTGGAGAGATACAAACAGGTAAACTGAAAAGCCAACTATTACATCTCCAAGTAGAGTGTGGAGAAAATCCGAAGGGCCCAAGCTGATATTTTTAGTCAGTAGAGGGTTCTTAAAGTAAAACGGAGCCACGGGGAAAAGATTTTCAAGAAAAAGTAGTCAGAGGAGAAGAATGAAGCCAGAGGGGTGAGTTTATAAAACACTTTTTAACATTTCAGAAAAATTCAAAATGGTATCTCATGACACTATCATCCAGATAAAAAGGACCTTAAGGCCATGCTCTGTAGATCATACCTCTTAAATAATAGACCCAGGCTCTTAAGAATATTGCCCTTAGCTGCCTTACAGCAAGACTAAGATAGAGAAGGGTCTGTCTCAAAGACCCTTTGTGGTTTTTGTCAAGGAAGAGAACTCTAATAGGATTCAAAGAAACCCACAAAATTTTCAAAAGAATTATATTGGCAGGAGCATCTTGAACTGAAAGAGACAGAAGCAGAACAAAATGAACAGAGGCCTTTGGATCCCCATCCTGGGAGAAGGAAGCAGAATGAGAAAGCTACCCAGCTGCAAACACAGGCTATTTATTACAGAAAAGGAAGAACTATCCAAAGCTATCTATAGATTCAGTGCAAACCGTATCAAAATTTCAATGGCATTTTGCACAAAATACAAAAAACAAACCTTAAAATGTATATGGAACCACAAAAGACTCTGAATAGCCAAGGCATTCCTGAGAAAAAGAACAAGCTGAAGGTATTATACTTTCTGATATCAAACTATGCTACAAAGCAATAATACTAAAAACAGTATGGTACCGGCATGAAAGTAGACACATAGACCAATGAAACAGAATAGAGAGCCCAGAAATAATCCCCCACGTACATGGTCAACTAATATTTGACAAGGAGCCACGAATGCTCAATGGTGAAAGGATAGTGTCTTCAATAAATGATGTTGGGAAACTAGATATGCACATGCAGAAAAGTGATATTAAACCCCTATCTTATGCCACTCACAAAAATTAATTACAAGTGGATTGAAGACTTAAACATAAGCCCTAAACCAAAAAAACTCCTAGAAGAAAAGATAGTAAAAAAGTTCCTTGACATTGCTCTTGGCGACTTTTTTTTTGTATGTGACACCAAAAGCACAAGCAACAAAAGCAAAAATAAACAACTGGAACTACATCAAACTAAAAAGAAAAGGGAACAATTGTATACTGTCAATGGATATGTAAATTGGTCCAGTTACTGTGGAAAATAGATGGAATTCCCTAAAAAAAATTAAAACTACCATGGGACCCAGAATTCCACATCTGGGTATATATCCAAAAGAAATGAAAATAGGGTATCAAAATGATATCTGCATTCTCATGTTTATAGCTAAGCTAGGGAAACACCCTAAGTGTTCACCAACAAATGAATAGGGGAAAGAATGGATATATTCATTCAATGTCTAAGCTTCAAGAGTTCAAGTCTAAGAAATTCTATGCTTCTTAATATGAAAAGAAAAAAAGTATTTTAAGTTATTGTACTTTTCCACAGTGTTTTGTATTCTCTGTCCTCGGATAAGCTGTGATTTGGAATACTGGACCCTCTGAGAGACTGGGGAAGGAGCTATGAATGAGACTTTGCTTCTCTGAATGTGAATTCCATGAGAGTGAGGGCTTTGCTTGTTCCCTGCTGTGTCCCCAGCACCTGGCACCCCCGTAGGCACTCCTATCTGCGGAATGAATGAATGAGCTACCTGGCTTCCTGCCCAACAGTCCTCTAGTCGCTGCAGCTGAGCTAATTTGTCACATGACTTCAGGCTCAGCATCTGCCATGGACCCAGTCTGAGGCCTTTGATGCTCAAAACCTGGTCCTTGAGCCAGCAGCACCTGGAGACTTGTCCAGGAAATGCAGAATCTCAGGCCCCACCCCAGACCCACAGAATTAGAACCTACAATTTACCAAGATCGTCAAGTAATTCGTACCCACGTTAAAATTTGCAATTTATAATTTATAAATACTGACGCTGATAAGTATGATCTCTAGACCAGCATCATCAACATGGC
The DNA here is from genome assembly GCA_004027735.1 of Carollia perspicillata. NCBI lineage: Eukaryota > Metazoa > Chordata > Mammalia > Chiroptera > Phyllostomidae > Carollia > Carollia perspicillata. The sequence continues at coordinate 13,264 of PVKM010021336.1, forward strand.
CTGGGAACTGTTAGAATCTACCGAATAAGGAACCCTGGGAGTGGGGGCCAGCAATGCGTGCTTGTATCTTCCAGGAAGTTCTGATGCTCCCTAACATTAGAAAACCACTGGCCCAGGCTACCCACCCTTGCCCCCACTTCCACTGAGACTTCAAGTCAGAGCTGGACTGTTTGCTTATTTCCTATGACCAAACCTGTGCCTGACCCCTCGGATTATGGGAAATTCACTTGCTCGGAAAGCTTTACATTTCAAATTTGGGTAATTCCGTAAGTTCTTTCTTACTATTCCTTGCATGTGTAGTATGACATAGTCTATTCCCAATAAAATGGGTAACCTCATTCTTTTAACCCAACCTCTGAAGGGTCCAGATACAGAGCTCTATAGGAACAGATCATGTCCAGACTCTTCAGGCCTGTCGATACAGTCATTCCCTGATCAAAGATGGTCCGCACGAGTAGTGTGAGAAAGCCGAACTCTAGAGCATGTTCTACTAAGTGATTCACCTACAGGGCTGCATCTGCCCAATAGGGTGTCTTTCCCTATTCACTCAAAGGTGTTGCTAGCTGTGGTCCTGAGTCTTACTCCTGTGACTTGCAGATGATTATTCAAGAGGTCCCCAACACCTTGGCCATGAGTTGGCTCCCCTGAGCTCCACCTCCTGCCCCCCGTTGCACTCCCTGCCGTTCGCCAAGCAAGCTCAGCTGAGCACAGCCTCTCCACCGCCACCACTGTCTTTGGAAAAACTGTCCTCCACAAACCAGTCCCTGGTGCCAAGGTTGGGGACCGCTGATTTAAATGATGATGTGCAGTAGGGTCCTACAGTCCAACGTGAATGCAGTGCACACAGTTCTAAGTTTCCGCGCTGCACCCATCTGCCTTGATTACGGCTGAGGGTCTATTCTCCTCTGCTTCCTCTGACAGTCATAGGGCTATTTGCTCTTCTGATTTCCACTTTCTGACAACTTTACTGTTAGTCTTTCACCTGTCAGCTACTTAATCTCTTCTTTAAGGTTTTATTAGTTTATCTTCTTCCATTTCTCAGAGCTCTTACACATGGTTATGCAAATTCTTTAAGAACCCTTAAACACCCTTAAGCAAGTACGTGCTTAAAATATACACAGTTCTTTTATAAATAGGTTCTGGACACTGTATTAATTTCAAAATATAAGACACATACTTGCTACTGTAGGTTACAATCTGTAATACAATTGCTAAGCTTAATTTTTAAAAGAGTAAGTAAACAAAGTCACACACACACACACACACACACACACACAAGTGGTATAGCCATCAGCTGACCTGCCACTTATCAGCATCATTATTTATAAATTAACAACTTTAGTGTCACAATAATACATTCTTTGACTGGAATTATGAGGTAGAAGTTCATTTCCAGATGTCCTTTGGAAAAATGTAGTTAAGCATTTCACATAGAGGGTATATGGAATTGAAATGTGTCTTTCTCGTAACGCCTGCCCAGTGATCCTCGATTGGTCTCGAGAAGCAGCGAGAAGAAACTGGATCCTCCCTCCACCTGTCAGACCTGCAGATTTTAAACAATGTCTACCACGCTTTCCTCTTCTATTCCCACCTCCCTATTTTCTCCTCCATAAAATAAATGCCCTCTGTCCCTGTCATTGTTCACCACATGGTAATTTACAACAATTAGCCGTCTTGACTACTCTCCTCTGAAGGTGTTCTTGTCAGTCTGTATAACACAATGTGTGTGAAGCCAAAAGAAGATGCGATGGACCCTGAGAAGCATGAAATACAAAGGGACTATCCTTTCCCTTAAGATAACATGCTTCTGTTGATGCTACTTAACATCACAGATTGCTCACTTCCCACTCACATCCTGCTCACGCCAAGCAAAACCTCCCCTTTCATACGTAACATTAATAAGTAAGCCAATTCTACCCGACTCTCCCTTGCATGGTTTTCGGTAGGACTATTTCCTAGCACAGCCTTCTGGGGCTTTCCTCCCAAATTCCTGCCTTCCAGAAATGACGACCAGCGGCCCAGCCTCTCTCTGCCCTGATTCTGGGCCCAGTCCCAAGCCAGTCTCAGAGCAGACCACAACAGGCTTTACCACTATTGCTGGCTGCTTAGCCACCAGCAGGCTTGAAAACTTGTTTTTAACAAGAGCAACAAAAAACAAGTACTATCTATGAGGAAATCTGGTGACAATGATTTGTTATTATTACTGCTCTTCCCAGCCCAGATGGTTCTCCAGATGAAATGGATGAAAATTGGATCCTCTTTGTGGCTGGTGACAGGTGCAGACTGGGGCCCTCCAGTGGGATCTCATCAGACACACAGCGCACCGCCGGCTCAGGAGCTTCCCACCAGCGAGCGTGCAGGCGGCAATTCCGAAAACTGTCAAGTGAATAATTGGCCTCTTATCTGGAGTCTTGAAAGATTCCCTTCTTTTGAAAAGTATCAGCCAGGTTCTTTGTTTGCAAGCCACACAAACAGGCACTGGTTAACATGAACAGGAGAGGTATTTTTTGGATGAACATGGGGGGCGTCCGCAATCAATCAAAGGTTAGAGAAACGGGCTTTGCACGGGATGGGAACTGGGGAGCGCTGGAAATGTGCGCAGCAGGAGATAATTGAGGATCTTGTCAGGGTGTGGCTAAAATGAATGAATTACAAACTTTTATTTTTTGTTTTTGTATCACTCCCGTCAAAGTTTAAAATTTGAGCCAAGAGAATTTGATGGCCCAGGTTGAATCTTAGGTGTGTCTCCTGGCTGGAAAAGGGTATCTCTGGTTAGCAGTCTCAGCAAAGCAGCACATAATAGAGACATAATAATGCAAAATTATGCTGAAGAGGTGGGATTTCCAAGATGGCAGTGAGAAGCTGAGCAAAATCGTTCTCCTAAAACAACTATAAAACTGGACAAAATTGTCAAAACCAACTTGGAGGAACTGAAAATGGACCAAACTGGCAAAAAAAAAAAAAAAATTGAGAAATGTTTATTCAAGGAAACCTACTGAAACTTGGCAAGGGACAGCTGGACTTTCTGAATTTTTAGCCTGGGGCTGTCCCCATCAACCCTTCAGTTTCATTAGTGCAGGAGGTCTATCAGGGCAGGGCAAGCTTTTCTGCCAGAGGAGGCCAACTTGATTTGGAGTGGAGCATGGAAAAAAATCCCATGTCCCTGAAATCATGGAAAACAGAGGTGATTGCATAACCAGACAAATGGAAAAGGCCAATGTCACAGTCATTTTGAGGTTGTGGTATTGGCTGGGGCAAGCAATAGACTGGAAACATAGCCAGAAATTGGACAGGGACATCTAGGGACCTAGATAGGCATAGTGGGCTGAGAAAAAAAATCCATCATATCACTAAAGGTCTGAGAGGCTGTGATCACACTCAGTGGCTGAGCGCACACTAAGGGGAGACTAGAGAAAAGGCTGGCTTCTACACGTCCCTGATTAATGTGAGAGCCTGTGTACATGTAGAGAAGACACAAACAGGCTCAATAGAGGGTAAAAGATGAGGCAGATTTCTAAACTCCCTGAACTTTAATGCATTCCCCAATCCATGTAGAGATCCATCAGCAAAGGGTAAAAATCTTACTTGCTCAGTGTGTGTGAGTACTACCTCTGGTCAACGAGTAAGCTACTCTGAACTAAGGGGAATAGAAGAATGCCAAGCTCAGAAATAAAAACAGCAAGAACAAAGCAACTTATCAAACATACCAGCTGTCACACACTGAAGTAAAGAAAGACTCTACAGAATAAATACAGGCCAGTCGACAACAACAAAAAGACAATAACAACAACTCCTAGAGAGGAAGTAAGAATCCAGAGTTACTACAATATATTATCTTGAATGTCTAGTTCCTAATAAAAGATTCGGAGACATCTGAAGAAATATTGAAGTAGAAAAAGCAGTCAATAGGAACTGTCTCTGAGAGGTCCTCTAGAATGATGGACCTAGCACAAAAAAACTTCAAACCAGCTAGTAAAAATTTGTTCAAAAATCAAAGGAAATTACACTTTAAAAACTAAGAGAAAATATGATAACAATAACTTACCAAATAGAGAATATCAACATATGGATAGAAATCATATTTGTAGAAGAACCAAATGGAAAATCTAGAGTTGAAAAATATAGTAAGTCAAATCGAATTTTCACTAGAAGGGCTCAAAATAATATTAGAGATGATAAGAAAAATTCAGTGGCCTTGAATATAAATCAATAGAAACGATCTAATGTGAAGAAAAGAAGAAGAAGAAGAAGAAGGAAGAGAAGGAAGAGAAGGAGAAGGAGGAAGAAGAGAAGAAGGAAGGGAAGAAGAAGAAAACTAAACAGAGCCTCAAGGAGCTGTAAGAATCCACCGAGCATACCAACATTCATGTAACAGGATTCTCAGAAGGAAATAAGTGAGAGAGAAGTTAAAAATATTTTAAGAGGAAAATGGCCCAAATTCCCCAAATTGATGAGAAATATTAATCTACAGATTTCATAAGTTTTAGGAACTCCAAGTAGGATAAATATAAATAGATATACTGTAAAAATCTACAGAGAAGCTTGAAAGCAGCGAGAGAAAAATGACTCATCATATATAGAGTGACATAAATACCATGAATGACTAAGTTCTTATTTTAAAAATGGTGGCCAGAGGCAGTGAGAGGACGTATTGAACATACTAGGAAAAAAATTCGATCACAAGGAATTAAATTAAAAATCAGCAACAAAAATAAAATTGGGAAATCCACAAATATTGGGTACTAAATAAGACACTTCACAATAACCAATGAACCAAAGAATATAATCACAAGGGAAATTGAAAAACATTTTTAAATGAAAAAAGCAACATATCAAAAATGTATGGGTTGCAGCTAAAGTCATGCTAACAGGAAAATGTGTAGCTTTATGCTTATATTAAAAAAAGGATCTCGAATCAGTAACTGAAGCTTCCACCTTAAGAAACTAGGACAAAGGAGCAAATTAAACCCAAAGCAAAAAGAGAAGGAAAGTAATGAAAAATAATAGTGGACATCAATGATACAGAAAAAAATAACACTGAAATATCAATGAAATCAGAGTTTGTTCTTTCAGAAGATCAATAAAATTAACAGCCTCTGGGTAAACCGACCCAAAAACAAAAGAGAGAGAGAGAAACCTAGAGACCGAGAGAGAGAGAGAGAGAGAAGTTATAAATAACAAAAATCAGGATTGAAAGAGCAGATATCACTGCCTATCCTATGGAAATGAAAGGAATTGTAATGGATTAGTAAAAACAATGTTATGGCAACAGATTAGACAGTTTAAATGAAGTTGACAAATTCCTGGAAGCATGCTAATTATCAAAATGAACTTAAGAAGAAATTTAAAAATATAAATAGAAATTTAAAATATGAATATAAAAATATAAATAAATCTAAAATAACAACAACAACAACAAAAGAAATGGAGTTACTAATTTTAAAATCCCCCCTCAAATACTCCACACCCAGCTGGCTTTATTAGTGAACTCTATCTAATATTTAAATAATAAATAATACCAATCCTTCAAAAACCCTTCCAGAAAGTGTAAGGAGTGGAAATAGTTCCCAGATCATTTTATGAAGCTAATACTACCCTGATGTCAAAGTCAGACAAAGATATCACCAGAAAAAAAACCCTACACACTAATATCCTCATGAATATAAATGCAAGATTCCTCAAGAATATATTAGCAAAATGAATCTTGAAACATATAAAAAGAATTATATACCATGACCATGTAGGGTTTATCTCAGTAATGCAAGATTGGTTTAACATCTGAACATTAATTATTGTAAAGTGCCATATTAATAGAATAAAGTAAAAAAGCCACATGATTATCTCAATAGATGCAAAAAAGGCATTTAACAAAATTCAACACCCATTCAAGTAAAAAATTTTTAACAAACTAGAAATAGAAGGGATAAACTTTCATCAACCTGATAGAGGGCATCTATGCAAAACTTACAGCTAAATATCATACCCAATGGTGAAAGACTTCACTCTTTCCTCAAGTTCAGGAACAAAGTAAGAATGTCTGCACTTGCCACTTTCTATTTACATTGTACTAGAGGTTTCACTGAGTTAATAAAGGCAAATTTTTTTAATTAAAATCATACAAATTAAAAGTAAGAAGTAAAATGGTCTTTATTTGCAGATTGCATGAGCCTATATAGATAAAATCCTAAGGAATCTGTACAATTTTCTTTTCTAAATTACTAGAATTAATATATGGGTACATCAAGATCACAGAATATAAGATCAATATAAAAAATCTATTGTATTTCTACATAATAGCAATTAATAATTCACAATATGAAATTAAGATAGTATCACAAGGATAAAATATTCAGAAATAGATTTACCAATAAATGTAAGACTTGTACACCAAAAATTACAAACCACTTTTAAAAGAAATTGAAGAAGATCTAAACATAGAAATAGATATTCCATAATCATGGATTGGAAGATAAAATTGTTAAGGAGTCAATTTTCCTCATATTAATCTACAGAATCAACATAACCTTTACTTCCAGAAGTATTTTTCATAAATTAACAAGCTGATCATAAAATACAGGGAGGCAAAAGTCCCAGAATAACTAAACCAATTTTAAAGAAAAAAAAATGTGGGAGAACTTTCACTTCAAAATTCACTATAAAGCTATAGTAATCAAGACAGCATGACACTGGGGTATGGAAATTTGTATATATTTAAATTAAACAATTGAGCCTAAAAGACAATTCAAGAAAGAATAGCCTTTTCAGCAAACAATGCTGAAACAATTGAATATCCACATGCAAAATGATTAATCTACACTCTTAACTCCACACCACACACAAAAAATTAATTCAAAAGTGGACCATATGCATAAATTTAAGACCTAAAAACTATAAAACTTCTAGAAAGAAAAAACGGGAATAAATCTTTGTGAGTTGAAATTAGACAAAGACCTGTTGGATACAATACCAAAAGCATGATCCATAAAAGAAAAAATTGCTAAGTCAGATTTCATCAAAATTAACAACTTTTATGTAATGGTGTCTTTAAAAGATACCATTAAGGAAATGATGAAACAAGTCATAGATGAGGAGAAAATATTTTCAAGCTGTATCTGCTAACATACTTGTCTCCAGAATAAATAACAGAATAATAGAGAAGAGAACTCAATTTAAAAATGGGCAAAACATTTGAATAGACATATCACCAAGGAAGATATATGAATCACTGATAAGCACATGAAAAGATGACCAACATTATTAGTCATCAGGAAATGCAAATTACAACTATAACGAGACACCACTTCACAACAACTAGCATGGCTATAATCAAAAAGACAGGCAGTAACACATTTTGGCAAGGATGTGGAGAAATTAGATCCCATATACACTGCTGGTGGAAACATAAAATGTTTACAACTGCTTTGGAAAACAACCTGGCTGTTTCCTAAATGAGTAAATAGAAACTTATCATATGATCTGGCTGTGCCGCTCCCAGGAATCTTCCCAAGAAAAATGAAAATGTATCTCAACAACGACAACAACAAAAAACTTACACACAAATGCTCATATAAATGCATCAATTTTAATAGACAAATATTGGAAACATCCACAGGTTTATAAACTGATGAGTAGATGAACAAAATGTGGTATATCTGTGCAATAAAATGCTATTCAGGAAAAAAATGAGTTATTGATCATTTGCTGTTACAAAAATGAGCCAAATAATGGCCGCGGTATCACCTCCAGGTTGTTTATTTCTGCAGGCTGAGGCCCATTAGCTAAAAAGCCTGATGAAACCCAAATCTTGATACACCAAATTATTCTAAAACCAGTCCAAACAAGCATATCTTTAGTCCTTTGGCGCTTGCCTTGCTTTGCATTCCCCACTAGCCCCGCCCCCTCACAGGTGCAGGCGATAGATACGATGTGCCCGGGGCTATAAAGACCCTAAACTGCTGCTGCCCTTCAGTGCTCTCTGACCCAGAGGTTGCCACTGCCCTGTTAGGGGCACCACCTGGACACGAAAGCCCCTCTCTGATCCAGTCCTCACTCAGGAGTTCCTTGTGTCCCTCTCCTTCTGAACGGTGGCCCCAGAGCCACAAGGCTCTGCATGGTCTCATCCTGAAAGGGACTCTCCCTCTCACACAATCCTAAGCACCGCCCAAGAAAACTTGCTGTGTGTTACTGCTTCTCCTGGGCGTGTGTTTTCTTTAATCAGCCCCAAATTCTATGAGCCCCCTACAAAGCTACACCATGGACGAACACCAAAACAACATGTGAAGTGAAAGAAAATAGACACAGACTACATACTGTGTGATTTCCTTCCTATGAAATGTTCAATAAAGGTCAAAGTGTAGGAACAGAAAATGAGTTAGTACTTGCTGGAGAGGGTCCTGAGTTGACGTGGGCATGAGACGAAGGAAATGGTGCACTGTGGGGATGGTTGCACAACTCTGGGAATTTCCTAAGAATCACCGAGTTGCACTTTTAGGAGAGATGAAATTTGTGGTATGTAGCTTAATTCTTATTAGCTTGTTTGAAAATTATATTTTGGTGCTGTTCCAAAAGAAGAAGGAACTAACACTGGGTATTGAAACACAACAAATACCCAGAGCTCCTTGCTCCTCAAATGTCGCTGACTCTTGCTGTCATGGTTGGGAATTACGTGTGTATACAGTCACGCGTGACTGTTGAGAGCAGCTGTGCTAACCCTTCCTTTTTTGTCGCTTATCAACAGAACTCCTGGTTCTCTGTCTTCTGGGCCCTGGTGTGATTGTACCTTCTGTGCCCCTCAGGTCAGTTGAATCATGTGACTACTTCTGGCCAATCAGTCATGAGTGGAAGTGACGTGGGCCACTTCTGGGCTATTTGCCAGGGGAAAGCACTCCAGAGTGTTCATTCCTCTTTACTCTCATGATCACTGGTAATGTTCCATGGGATTGGAACTCCTGACAGCCCCCACCCAACCCGAGATGGACAGGTAAGATGGGTAAAAACGAACTTTTGCTGTATTTTGCCCCTGAGATTTGGGGCTTGTTTGTCCTCACAGCATAATTTACTTTATCTTGACTGATACGAGGCAGCCAAATTGAAACCCAGTATTTTTTTATTTGAATCTGAGCAATATCAGTCACCACTAATGGCTGTAGTATTGTTTTAGTAGTCAACTACTGGGCGCCGTATGCTACACAAGGTACTCGACATATTTCCAATTCTCCAAGTAGAAATTACTTTTCTCATTTTACATGAGAATACTGAACCTCCGCAAGCTGCAGCAACCCGAACGAGGTGATGCCGGCCTGTCTGTTGCCAATACAAAAATGGACTCACCTATTCAACAAACGCTGGCTCTTGCCTGCTGCCTGCCACGCATGCGTGGGAATACGATCAGGAACAAGACAATCACAGTCCCTCCTGTCCCAGGAC
>PVKM010021337.1:0-22661 GCA_004027735.1 Carollia perspicillata
CCCTTCATTCGACGCATTCAGCCGACTTGTTGACTGCCTAACAGCACCCCCCGTTCTAGGTGTTGGGGATAGAGAGTGAACAAAACCACGTCCTCACCCTCAACCCCCATGGAGCTTACATAGTGATGGGGAGACAAAAAAAAAAAATAGGGAAAAAAGTAAAAACCTAAAATGTCTAAGAAGTCATGTGGTAAGAGGAACAGAAAGTGCTGGCACTGAGAAAGTATTGTGGTTTTATATAGAATGGGTACCTCACTGGTGAGCTGAATTTGAACAAGAGAATCAAAAACAGGGAGAGCAAAATCTGTGAAACTGAGAAAAGAATGTCCCAGGCAAGAGGTAAATTCTAAGATGCTGAAGTAGGACTACACCTGGCAAAGGACCTAGGAGGAGGCCACCATATCTGTGCAATAAGCAAAGATAAGAGATGTGGGTAACAAGGTAGATGGGGACCAGGTTACACGGTGAGGGTTTACAGGCCACGGTAAGGAAATTACCATGGAAGATTCAGAGTAGTGCGTGTGTGTAGGTGGACAAGATAAAAGCCTGGAAGATAAGAAACTGAGCTAAGTTCTACACAAATCAACCTGACCTCTACCTTCACTCAAGTAAAGAGTAAACGGGGTCAAAGGGAAAGTCCATACCCTCACCTGTTGGCAGGTACTGAACATATTTTTTTTTTTCCTATTGAAGATGACTACCCAAACAACAAACCCAAACAACTGTAGGTCTATGAAAAATATTTCAGAGCAAGGAAAATACCTTTATTTTTAAATCTTGAAGGTATAAAAATTATTTTTAAAACTAATGTTTAATAGCCTCCAAAAATGAAATAAAATATATGTCTCACACACACACACACACACACACACACAAGAGGAAAATGGTCTAGATTTCAGATGTTAACGGTGGTGAACTGAGAGGAGCGAGTAAAAATAATTATAAAATTTTAAAAGACAAAAGTAAACAATCTAAAGAGAAGATGAGCATGTGAAAATACACGTTTTACTTTCTTTTCGTATTTCTATTTTCTACCATGGAAGTAGTTAGATACCATGAGTAGGTGTCATGTTTATAACTGGGAAGAGGAAATTATTATTTTTTAAATAGATAATAAACACAGAAATCCCAGAAAGTATCATTACAAACAGTAAAACAAAACAGAAGGTAAACAAACAGAATGTCAACAAACAGAAGCAAAATTTTAGATACACACACACAATTATTCTGCCAGGAACACCACCCTTCAACCAGAGAGAACTTCAACCCTGTAGAATTCAGTGTTGGCCGATTCGGGCTTCACAAAGTGCCAGATAAAAGGAAGGGGCTCCTTCACTTGCAGGGCAGGGGACACTGGGAGAGTCAAGGGAAAATTAAAGAGCCAGAAGCAAAACAGAGCCTCAGTTGTTGTATTTTCTCTGGGGGTCATCCCCCCAAAACTAATACTAACCAAAAAGAATAAAAAAGGAAAAGTTAGCCCCTGGAAAAAAATCTCCATTTGCCAATGACCTTACCATTTTATTTGATTCAGTGCTCTCACAGTGACCTAATGTCTATGTAATCCACTTACCAGTCTTTTTACAGTTAAAATGAATTCACATGCAGAAATTTTTAAAAAATAATCAAAGTAGTTCCAAATTGAGGGAGTGACAAAAGCAACTGTTAAGTCTCAATTCTTAATTACCAAAAAAGAAAGAAAGAAGCAGCTTACCAAGTGAACCCAGTATGACCAGAATCGTTACGATCCACACAAGCACTCTTGATATATACCTGATTATCACCATCAAAATCATGGACAGAACTGCAGGGAAGATAAACAGAGAACATGGAGAGTATTACTTGAAAACACCAGAAAATATAAAGGGAAACTTTTTCAATTGTTTTCCCCTAGGGAAATAATTTGTTGCTATTGACAAGTTCATGACCCCGATTTAGGTAAGAAAGGAAACTGGCTGGTTTTGCACTTTGACCTTGGTACTAGTGCCACTTCAACCGAAAGGCACCTAACTTTGGGTTTGCAAACACAGAAAAGAATACATGCAAATGCACACGGTGACTCAAAACAGCGAAGAACTTTGTGGTTTCGCCACAGGGAGGTGTCAGAACTTACATGCAGACACATGTGCCAACACACCAAGTGTAGAGAATGACATGTCATGTGGGTGACCAGAAAAATTATCACATGCAGACAGAGATCAGTTCAGTTAAGTACTAAACCTCCTTGAGTAATCTATGTATCTCAGGACCAGTTTCTCTGGTGGTTGGTTAACAAATTAGGTGGTAGTTTATCTTTTTCTGGTTGTGTCTCCTCTGAAATTCCAAGAGATGGCCTGACCCTATGGAGTAACATCCTGAAGCCTAATGCAGCCAGAGATTCCTCAGCTGGGGTCAGGGTCCTGATGAAGAAGCTCTTCAAGAAGGGGCAAAGCTTGGTGTGAGTTCCTTAGCTCTCTCTTCTACCCATCCCCAGCTAAATTCCGACATGCTAAACTCTTGAGTAAAAAAATGTCAAAAAATAAAATGGGAGAATTTAGCCCTTTTATGGTGAAACTTACTTCTAAAATTATAATTTGTTCATCTTTAGTTATCTAAAGGCCCACCTCACAAACGAATGGACAAAGAACTTAAGCCTCAAGAGAACCATTCTAGTAAAAAGATAGAATTCCAATGGCTTAACAATATTATTATCACTATTTTGAAGGTTTACGTTTTTTTCTTGGTAAAGTATTCAACTATTTCAGAAACAAATAATTCTTATGTAAAACTAGGCTAATGGTCAAGTTGGGTAATATTATTAAGGTACTCACTTTTGCCAATAAATGTACAGGAACCAAAACCAGATAGGAACAGTTTAACTACCACAGAAATAGCTTTTCATATGGATAGCATTATTTCAATTGAGTCAAGTACTACCGAAGCAAAAAGAAAATACTCTCTAATGACAAGACGGACATATAGCTAGTCTTCTCAACAACTATGCTTGTTGTTAACAGACATAAATACTCATGTTACTTATATAATGAAATGGTTGTTTGCTTCCTACTGCTTTACGTCTCCCAACTAAAAAGGTCTATAGATTCTGACATGGCTACGTATAGTTCTAGGATAACATAGGGAGTTTATATCTTGCAATAACAGTTTTATTTGATTATATTGTCTAGTCGATGACGAGGAAACTCAATGGCTAACAAGTGGAGATTTCCTAATTTTTCCAGCAATACAGTGATATTATGAACTACTGCAAGGGAAAAAATATTTCAAAAGTGATCAATCAGAAATTCTATGTTCTTTGGTGGAAATATACATAAAAATATGTGGCCTCTTTTTATAAGCAAATAAGCCAAAGATTAGATTCATAACTAAAAACAAAGGGCTATTGATTTGTTAAAAAGAAGGCTCTTGTCAGAACATTAAAGGTTGTTATAGACTTAGCAACCCAAGTTTGGGAACACACCAGTTTTCTCCAATGAGAAAAAAAAAGAAAAGAAATGAGTTTCAGATCTATATATATATATAACTATATATAATCTGAAACAATTATTTGGCTATGGGAGGTGAAACATTTTACAAGTATCCCCAGTTGTACTCATATTTTGGTTAAAAGACAAAACAGTCTTCCGCTGCAGTACTACGCAATAGCTAATAATGAGAAAAACAATTACCTAGTGATAACAAGCAAAGTCCCAATATAATTTCTTTGCTGGTCATTACTCCACTAATCAGCCTGTGTAAGACACTATTGTCACTGACAAAGGTGATCAGGGCCTCTGCAAACTTGGCATAGCAGGAAATGTTCACAGGAGCACAGCGATGGAAGAATGGAATAGGTGCACTGGTGACACAAGAAAAAAAAATCAGAAAAAAAATTACTCCTACTTAATATAAATGCCACATCAAACACACAAATGAAGGGTGAATATGACTGCAATACACTCCACCCTCCACACGTCGTATGGGAGCTAAGAGCTGTGAGCTGGATGCTATGAAGATGACTATCATGAGCAGTGACGCAAATCTTACCACAGACCTTATCAAAGAGGGTGGAGTGCGCATTCCAACGGAAGACATTACCCTCCCCTTCTAAAAAGAAACACACACATATACACACACACACATATAAAACTACCGAAAGCAAAACCAAACACTTAAACTCCTCAGCCTACACATCTGTCAATCAAGGGGCAGATGACAAAGCTTACACACATATATTCATTGAACTGAAAATGGATTTTTGCCATAAGCTATTTAAAAATAAAAACACACATGAGCTATTGCTTAAAATGTGCCACCATTAGTAGAATCTTTCCTCTATCAGAACAGCATGCAAAACTTTATATTAAAATGGTGTTTGGACACAAGCTTAGGAACTCTCATATAATAAGTGATGTCTCAGCATGACTTAGTACAGCATAATATGCAGTTATTTCAAACACTAACCATGGCCCTGACTGGTGTAGCTCAATGGACTGGGCGTTGATCTGAAAACCAAAAGGCTGCGGTTCGATTCCCAATCAGGGCACATGTCTGGGCCAGGTCCCCTGGTTGGGGGCATGTGAGAGGCAACCAATCAATGTTTCTCTCCCCCTCATTCCCTCTCCTTTACCCTCTCCCTAAAAATAAATAAATAAAATCTTTAAAAAGTAAATAAAACAATAGCCATGAATAATAATGTATGGAAGTACATATGACATAAGAGAACAAGGGGGAAAAAAACCCCAAATTTATATCTAATGTGATGTTTGCATCTCTGTATAAAAGACAGACATAACATAAGAATCAGAGCAAAAATATAAACACATAAAAAATCTCTCATTTGGTAGGGTCATTGAATTTGAGGCTACTTGCTTTCTTTTTATATGTTGTTACCATGAGATTATTAATATCCAAAAAAGAAGTAATCTTCCGTCAGACTGCAGCTTTTCCTTGTGCAGGAACACAGCTATGTGGGATGCAGGACATTAATCAGGTTTGTTATTGACATGGTTCTACTTTAGCTTCGGAGAGGGCGGTAGACATCTACCCAGAAGAGATTTCAAACTGAGCTCTACGAACATGCCCTCAGTTGTGACTTGTGTGGATTCTAAGAGAGCCCATATGTGTGTCAATGAAGGAATACCCACTTATGCATATGTCAAGTTAAAATTTAGCCATTGCTAACATAAATCCCACATCTTCAGAATTATTTGTGGGAGTCAGTTACAGCTCTAATAAAACATTTCGACTGGAACAATATAGTATGTTTTTATTCTTGGTCGGCACTGTATTTTGGTCATTGGTAGTTAAGATTACATGGTCGAACATCAAATTCCAAGGTTTCTAATCTCTGTGAAGCAACTTTGTGTAAACACAAGAAAAATATTACCCTATTTTCCTTCCTCAAATGTTAGTAAATGAGTACCACTGAGAGTAAGAACAAGCAATTTCTTCCATACTGTTAAACTTCATGGAACGATAAAATAATATAATACAATTTTAAAGATCCAGCCTTACCTTAGTTATGCTTCATTAAAATGCATCCCAAAATGATGTGACAATATGACATGAACGTTTATTTTTAAAAATTTGCATCTTGTCACCTGTGGGTGTATTTGTGTATACCTCTAAAATGGCGATTGTGAAAGTTTTAGTGAAAGTTGATGACAAAGATCTGATATTTTGTCAGAAATTGCAGAAAGCCAAAGCATTCTGAGTAACACTTTAACTGCAGGTATGCAAGTCATCGTTTTTCACCAAAAGTTGTTTCACTAATGATATAAAAAGTTATTAAATTGCAAAATACTTTGAAGTGAAATGGATTTAGTTAGACATATTGCAAGAAAGAAAATCAAAGAGGATTAACCTTAAGCTCCTAAGTCAATGGAGGTTGATTTGGGAAGGAAACCTCTAAACTGATTCTGTCTAGATACTGTGCCTACCAGATTAATGTCCTCATCTACGGGGTCTAACCACATTTTTAACTACGGCTTGGTTCTCTGGCCTTCAAAACTAAAGTCCTCTCTGGCCTATGATTATGTGCATCCTCCCCTGCTTTATTTATTAGCCTATCATCTCTGATGTAGCCTCTGTTTAACTCACTTGCCTCTGACCTTAAACATAAAATACATCCACCTGAAGGACACTGATGTCTTTTCCTTATTTTTAATAGCCACCAATTTTCTTGGTCTGCTTTTCTGTTTCCTTTTTCCTGTCAAATAACCATAGTAAACTTGATCTTCTGAACCGACGTGACTCTACCTATAGCTCTCATATCCTAAAAGGATGTTGATGTATTTTTATATTCAAAGAAACACACTTCATTCCTAAAAAAAAATAAAGGAAAGAAACCTGGACTTGGGTTCAAAAGCTATGAGTGATTCTCCTAACATTACACAGTTGCATATGGCTCCCTCTCTCCCTCTCTCCCTCTGTTTTTCCATCTGTCAGTTGAAAGGGTAGGAAAAGTCCTCTATCTTTTCTGATATTAATAATAACAATAGCCCTGGCTGGTGTAGCTCAGTGGATTGAGCGAGGGCCTGCAAACCAAAGGATCGTGGTTCGATTCCCAGTCAGGGCACATGCCTGGGTTGCAGGCCAGTTCCCAGCAGGGGACACATGAGAGGCAACCATACATTGATGTTTCTCTCCTTCTCTCCTTCCCTTCCCCTCTAAAGATAAATAAAATAAAAAATGTTTAAAAAAATAATAATAACAATAATATTATGCCCACCCAAAAATCAATGATTCTAAATTAGTAGGAGCAGCAAGCTCAACATCTTTAGTATGCTTCTGCTTTTCAGACTTAGAATGAGAATAGATAATTGGAAAAGGGAAGGGTTCTACTGTTAAAATTCTAATCCTCCATTTTTTCAAAGAGGAAACACTGTAATACCTGCTCTGAACTTACCCTTTCAGGTCAATTTTATAGTGTATATAAATACATGATCAACTGAAAAGAATGCTTTTTGCATGTATCCCTCAAAGAAATGAAGCAGTAACAATAGTCCCTGGACTTATAATTCAATCTGTGTCTGTTAAAAATTAAAAAACAAAAACCCTGACAACCCTAAATTTGAAGGTTACAAAATTAGCACAAACTGATTAGCTACATTTTTTTTTAACTGATGGCCAAAATGGTCAAAATATGCTCCTACTGGTACACGATAACAGAAATAGAAGGCAAAAGAAGACAATCTTTGGACACAGTAGTAAGAAATAAAATTAAATACTTAGCTTTTAAGTAAAAAGTACTACATTCCCTTTATACCTCATTCTTTTTCTCGACTCTTACCCAAACAAAAACAATTCAACCACCCATGAGTTAATGCTTGAATTATTTTCTTACTAAAATATCTAAGTAATCATGGCATTAATACAGTTTGTCTTATATTTTACCATTTAAATCCTTTGATATAATGAATTTAAGATGAGTTAGCTGATTTCATATACCTTTCAGAAAATAATAATTCTGACAGCCTAGTATACGAGATTTCTACTTTAGTGGCTAACCTACATGACACAGCCTGTGCTTCTTCACTGAGAGGACAAGCATGAAGAATTCTATTTATAAGTTTCACTACTTTTTGAAGCCCACAGAACACTGAATCTTTAAGAAGTCAATGCTGTTCCATCAGGAACTGATTGCTGTTTCGCATGATTGAAACATTAGTCAACAGGAACAAAATGAATTTATAATGAGTCTTTTAAAGACTTTTCTTTTTAAATTAACCACTCGCTGGAAAACATACTGTCCATTTGCCTTTAAATCCAGACTATCACAATTAATGAGCCCCCTCAAAGTATGGGGACAAACAATGCCTAGTATCTTTTATCCGTATGCCTTTATAAGAGAAGACAGGAGTTGGCCCCTCACATAATTATTTTAGAACTTCAGATTATAAAACAAAAAACAAGAGCAGTAACTCATAGAGGCAGACAACAGGTCACTGGTGGCCAGTAGAGGGGGGGTGAATGCGTGAAGGGGGTGCATTACACGGCGACAGATGCAAACTAGGCTTTTGGTGGTGAGCATGACGTAGTATGGACAGATGCTGAATTATAATGTTGCACACCTGAAACTTCATAACATTATAAACCAGTGTCAACTCAACTTAAAAAACTCTTCAAGTTCTAAACAAGCAATTACACATGATTTCTAATTAAAAGTTTTATTTCAGAAAGAACAATAGCAGAGAGTTCTGGCAATATCTCCATAGCACAGAAAAGACAGGAAATAAGTAAGTCAAGAATCTGATGGTAATATGCAATGGTTCTCATATATTTTATTCTATTTTTTCTCTTCTTTAATTCCTGGATTCTCTCTCTTTAAAAAAAAAAACCCTGTATTATCGATTTTACAGGAACTTAGATTCAAATTCTGATTCCTGACAATTAGCTGTGTGCCCTCGAATAACTCATTTAATCTCTCTTCTCTTCTATTTCCTCGTGTATAAATAGGGACAATATCCTTCTAGGCTTTTGTGAGGGCTAAATGAGATAATACATACGAGAAGCTTAATATGGTAGCTGGCACACAGTAGGTGATTTACAAATGTTAATTTACCTCGAATCCTTCATTTAAAAACATAAACAGATAACAATTTGCTCGGCTGTTAGTATCTCATTTCTATTATTATGTTATTAATTCTCCAACATCCAGCCTCCTTTCTGACATCCAGAAATAATACCACAATCAATGTTTGATGAGTAAATTGAATTTATGTAATCTAGCTCTAATGCCGCAATTTCTCTAGCTATGCCCAGACCTCTAAGCAGTGTAAGACTATAGACTAGCTGGTCTCCCTATTGCCACCATACGTAGCATGTCACCAATAGAGAATTATGAATTTGGGTAAATATGGCTCTTTCTAGGTATTTGTTTTTAAATTCAAAAGCTCTTTGGAATAGTAACCATTTGGCAATTACATGGGACTAGTGTTTTACTGAAAATTAATTTACAATTGCTTTTCTCTAAAACAGGCACTGTCTTTGGCTGCAGAAGGCGCTTGGGTGCCCAGCAAGGTTGGGGGGAAGTGGGGAGGCTCAAGATTGAAAGGAATACTACTCTCAAGTCAAAAACCAAGCACAGTAATGGATGTGTAACACACATTACCTTATTTAACTCTTACAATTCCATGACAGAAGTAGAAATTCCTGTTTCATATTTGGGGAAACTTGGTTTATGGAGAGATTAAGAGAGCTGCTCAAGCTGACAAATAGAAAGTGGTGACACAGAACTCATGTCCAGGCCCCTCTGGGCTCCGAGTTCAGCTCTTTCTGTCCCACTAGGGTGCCCCTAGTAGGGCAGCAGAAGAGACGTGGAACATGCTGAAGGGCATTTGCCTGCGTCACAAGTTTGCCTAGTGCTGGTCTGTTGGACACATTTTTTTTAAAAAGTCACATATAAAAATAGTCCCTAATTTTTTTAAGGACAGAGTTTCTTAGGGACACACTAGATTTTAGTCATCGTTTTAGATTTGGTGTCTAATACCAGTATGAGGCAAGGTAGTGTTCCTTATTTTTTTATTAGAACAAATTTATTCTGACTTTGATCCTTTCATTTTGTATGCCAAATACTAAAGGATGCCATTTACAGGGTCCAAATCTGACTTCCTCCTATCAACTATTTCTTTGTTTTCCAACAGGCTAAGTTGAGATAAAGGTGATAAGACACTTAGATTGTAAGGATCTTTAAGGTACAAACATTGCACATACTCAGTTTTCAGATGGTACAGGTTTGTCATTGCAGCTTGGATTACTGGCACATTAGTGGATAACCTTGTTACAAGCCAAGTCTGTCCATCTCTACACTCCAAGCTCCTAATACTACGCTTTGTCTTTTGGTGAGGGCCCTTAGGATGCTGTGTGTGAGATGTGCATGTATCTGCAGCCAAGACTAAAACACCCCAAATAACCAGTAGCAGGCGGTTCTCAATGACATAGAATCAGAGGTGAGAGGTGGAGCATGGTTCGCAGTATGAGCTGCGCCACACCCGTGGACTCCCACCCATGTTATACGGGAGCAAAGCAACCTTATTCCCAAAGCTTTCTGGTTATGCTTTTATAATATGTTTATGCCTTAAAATAGTGACTGTACTCAAAATATGCATTTAAAACAGAATTTAGCAATTCAGGAGGACACAGCTTTTCTTCTTTCTACATTGATAAATTTTCTCCAGTGGCTCTATTCAAATGACCTCTTTTTCTCTACTGTCACGGCCTCCCTAATGTTCTCAATTTCCCCAAGTGGAGTCTCCTTATCTATCAGTCTAAGCCCATAATTTGTAGATCCCTTTTACTTAGTATCATTTAAAGCATTTCCCTTATTTATATGTCCAAAGACTTCACATTTTAACACCAATAGCAACTTGACAAGACTGAAAGCTGAAGCCAATTTAACTGCGATATCCTTTGTCTCCTTTTCAACAGAAAATTTCAAATTCAAGTTAACAAAGCACAAGTTACACCCATAAGTAATTCAAAGGAAAGTAGACATGAGTCTCAAGTTTTTGACCAACAGCTTTCTATAATATACTGAGATGCAATAAAAGTAGTTCGAGTCAGTATTCCCGGAGACGCTGACTCATGTCATACGTGGGTTAGAGATCCACGCTAAGGTTCTTGAGATCAGACATGCTCCAAATCCTATAAACCTGAGTCTGAGGATTTATTTACAATGCTTGAAAATTTATGTCCTTTCTTAAAAATCAATTTATAATTTTAAAATTTGCTTTATTTATAACTACCATGAGATTTTTCCTCATTCTTGCATCCATTACATGGCACAGGTACTTAGTAATAAATGTTTGTTGAATAAGACCTTGGGTAAGATATGCAAACAACCTATTACAGAGAATGGACCTACAGGACATAGCCTACAATAAACTATGTGGAATAATCACTGGCATATTTTTTAAATTTGCCATGTAAATTTTAAAATGTCCCCATTAGTATTACTGGGACCAACTTCTAAGAATCTTTAAAGACTGTGAGACTTGGCTTGTAAGTTTATTGTAGATTTTATAATGATTCAGCAGTTTTGTACACTTAAACATTATGTCAAAAAAAATGGTGAGTCCCCAAAAGAAATTTAAAAACCTTGATAATGAGAAAAGTTGTTTGCCTGCATTTTTTAAAGATAAAAATAATATGTTATCATTCCTACTATTACTTTAAAAATTTTGATGTGAAAGTATTGGACCTAGGCAACTGGTATCATCAAGTGACTCTTTTCTTAGAATAACATGTATAGTTTACAATCTACCTACAAAAACAAAAATCACAAGTTAACAATATACAGTAAAATTTACCTCGCTGGAACTGGTAGTTTGGGGCAAAGAGGAGAAGCTTTTGAAGATGTGTATTCAGAGATCTTTAGGTTGTAGCGACACAGTGCTGAGCCTGTTGAAAGAAAAGTTATACATTAGCTAGCAGAGTGTGAATAAATTCCCTTATTAATGCACTTTAATTTTATTTTGTATGTGAATATTAACTTGGCATATGCAACTTTCAAACATTCTAAAACATTATAGGATTAATAAGAACCTGATTTGGTCCATGGTACCAGCCCTCCATCATCTAAAACATTTCTTCTGCAGTAACTTATGTACAAATTTTAATTAATACTACTAAGGGTAACAAGTACTAGAACTCCCTTTATTAAGAGATTGTCTGTCATATATCAGGCTGTGTGTTAAGTGTGTATATTTTAAAGAATCAACTTTAATTATAACTGTCCAAACTGAATCCAGGAATGTTTCCAAACAACCGAACCGAAGAAAAAGGAAGGTGATAAAGTTCTCCTGTTGACAAAACCAAGAGTTTTTGCCAGCACTGTGACTTCTGAGAATTAGGCCAAGCAGCCCATTCCCGAGCTGGTCTGTCCCCTCCTCCCATTATGCTGGGAACGTTTAGGAAGTTACTGGTAGGGTAAGTCTCTCTCTCTCATCCCATAAATATTAATTATATCTTTATTACTAAAACTCTATAATGCAGGTATGTATTATTAAACCTACTTACAGAGAAGGAAATAGAGGCTAAGAGGTAAGTAAACGAAGTACCCAGCAGTAGAGGTGGGCTTAAACTCCAGATCTCTTTGACCACGAAACTCATACTCAAGTACATACACAACCTCTCTTTTCTATGCTCCTGATGGCTGAATATTTAAATTTACTGCATACAGCACATGTGCATTCATATGTTACTTCTTTTCTTATTTAAAAGGCAGGAAGTGCGAACTAAATAAACTGAACCAATTGATAAAACTGCTAAACTGATCAAAGGATCCTCAGTTTTCAGAGAGTTTAAAACAGCTTAAATTCAGTCCTAGATTGGTTGTGCGACCATCTGTTCCCTGACTATACAGCTAATATGTATCTAAACAATATACAAAATTCAGATGAGTACAGTCCGCCAAGTTGTTGATAAACCTTATTTTACTGACTTGCTAATTTTGTACAATAGATACTGTTAACTGAGGCAACCTAAGCTATAATCTAATTTTGCCAAGGTTCCACAGCTTTATATCAGGTAAGGTGCTTATATTTTATTAATTGATGTTCCTACCAGATTACTAATTTGGTCGAATACTTTATTATTAAATACAGACAGGATAGCTTTCCATTTGTATTACATAAATAATGAACTTTTATAATGTACCACCACGGCAAAAGTTTAAAATGTAATGTGAAATGAAAATGGCAGATTTTAACACTGAAATAATTATAGAAATGTCATGTGAGGATATGAGAAAAAATCAGAACGGAATATAGAAAAAAGATCTGTTGGGACAAGACCATTAGAAGCGATTTTATTTCATTCAGATCTTGTTCTATCAATCAAAGAAAATTTTAGAAAGCCACAAAGCCTTCATTTATTTCAGTAATGCTGCTCCCAAACCAGCAACCAACTTGTCAAGAGTTTAAATACTGGGTTATAATAGCATACTTACATAAACACATGTAGCATCTATTTTACATAAAGATAATTCAAGGAACTTAACAATGTAAAATGTTTTTTAAAGGAGACTTGAAAGTTATATGGCACTGTTCTTCAAATTTCTTCAACTTCTTAAGACAAGACTCAATAGGAAACTAAGTTTTTGAAATTGTTTTTGAGTGGTCTTTTCCATGGTAATGACTTTTTTTAAGTTAGCAAAATACTAAAACTCTAACTCTTCTGAAAGTAGTCTTTCATGTGGGAAGATAATGCCACTTGATTCCATGTACAGCAATGGCAAGCAAACATTTCAGATTAATCCCTGAAATAGCTGGGAGTCCTATTATAGAACTGCACGCGATCAAAAATAGCAACTGTGCCAATAACTGCAAAGCACCCAATGCGATCATCAACTTCCTGATCTGAATTGTCAACTTATTTCTTTCAGAGTCCAAGATGGAATCGATTTGCACACTGTGAAAGGCCCTAAGTAAAGCACTGTTCCCGGCTGTCAAACACCCTGCCCCATCTGAATTCAGTGAACATAATCTCCATCCCCACCCTTTCTTCCTTTCGAAAAGGAGGTCAGCAGGTGCAACGGAGTTCAATCTTATAAATGCTTTCCTAGGATAATGCTCAATGAAAGGATAATAGCCTTATCTCTGATGGTATTCTGGGACACTGGCCAGTACTAAATAGATCCTGTACTAAATGGATTAAAGGGAAAAGATCTTTACAATGTGTTCCTCATAACAATTATAAGGAACCTTATACTGCTTCCTGCTCAAAGGGTTGATGGACAGAGAAGCCTCAGTGAAGAACATTAAAACACCCGTGATGGCAAATATTGTACAGTTGGTTTTCTTTCATGTTTATTAGCTAATGCATTTTCCGTGAACATTTTTAAGGCAGTATCTTTCTTATTATTTTAATAGGGGAAGTATAAACAATATTAGCACAAGAGGTTTGGTCACAAGTCGTAAGACAAAATTTTTCTTCTAGTGCAAAAGTAGGAAAAAAATCACACTTGAGTAAGGAAAAATCTAAAACAAAAAGCAAAAAGTTTATCTAAACCACACTAGAGAACTCAGTCAGTGTTAATCAAATGCCATCAAAATGAATGATCTTAGGAATCTAACTTTGGTATATAAACATTTGTCTCAGTAAAAGGTTGTATAGCCCCCAGAGTGTTTAACTACTATAATTTTTCCCATGCTTTATAATATTCAATTATTTATTCTTCAGCTCGATATCACTTATAACTCCCTTAAGAGGTATGTTTCCATCACCACTCTCTAAACATTACAGATGAAAAAAATTACTAACTCTTTCAAGGCCTTACAAGCATTCACTGGAAAATTTAGAAACAGAATTCTTTACTTCTAGGCCACAATGTTTCTTCTGTGTCCTTCCTAATAATCATAATCAGACAAGTATTCAATAAGCACCCGGGCAAAAGACGTATGTCCCATAGATACCTCAAAAAGAACATATTTTTTTAAAAAACCCAAATCATTTCTATCACCCACTCTCCAAATCTGCTCTACCTCCTCCCCTGTTGCTTCAATCCTGGCTCCATCAACCATGAAATCCCCACGATGAAATGTGGAAGTCATCCTTCCTCTTTTTTAATCTGTTGTCTCCTCCCATACCATTCGAGATATTCATGATACCAAGTTCTGACAATCAGACCTTTGTGTGTTGTCTCAGACCTTCCTGATCTCTTACTGAGTCAGATCAGCTCCTCTCCCAAAGGGCTTTCCATCTCCATCCTGCACACAACCTTCCTCCAGGACTGCCTTTGTAAAATGGGCATTAGTTGTATCACACCCCTGTCTTCAGGATAAATCCCAAACTCCTTGGCTTCAAGGCCGTCCTACATCAGGCCTCTACCTTAAACTGCAGCCTCATCTAACAGAATTAACAGCTTACAGTGGCCACAGTTTGACAAGCCGCCAGGCTGTTTCACGTGCTGTTGCCTGTGCACGGGCTGTCCTTTCCCAGCTAGTACCTGAGTGAGTGTTCGAGCTCGACATGAACTTCGGTGAGCTACTCAAGCTTCACCTCCTCTATCCAGCCTTCTCTGACTCACCCAAGCAAGGATACATATACTGCTCAGCTCCATGATAGAGTTAGCATATTATTTTGCACCTTTTTGATTTATGAGAGTATATATCATCTCTAATTTTACAACGTAATCTCTTTGAGGACTGAGGACTGTGGTCTTATGCTTCAAAACATCTGGAACCCATATGTCGGGCACATAGGCAGTATTCAAGCCCAATACCTGGTGAGGGAAGATGATTTGACTGTAGGTGGTGAGCATACAGTGCAATATATAGATCTAGTATCATAGAAATGTACACTTGAAACCTATGTGAGCCTATCAACCAACGACACCCCAACACGTTTAGTAAAAATTAAACTAAAAAAGGAAAAAGGAAAAACACCTATTTTAATCTCACATTTTAGTCTTACATGTTATGTGCAATGTTCATATGCTTTCCACTATGCACTACAAAATATACCACCTAAAATTCCCCAGTCTCAGCAATGCTTTGTTATGGGGGATGTCCTGTGCATTGCAGGAATGTTGGCAGCATCCCTGGTCTCTGCCCACTCAATGCCAGTAGCCAGCCCCTAATTCCTCAGTCAGTGGGGACAATCAAAAATGTCTCCTAACATTGCCAAATGTCCCGGGGTGGGGATGGCAAATGACCCTTACTTGGGAACCACTGGTCTAAAACACCAAATTATCTGAAACAAAGATACAAAGCAAAAAGTTGGTTAAGTTAGAGGCTAATTCTTCTGGCTTTAAAATTTCGTTTGATTTACTATTACTGTAATATTTGTAAGATACACTAAAGTTAAGATCAAAAGATTCCTTAAGAAACATGACTTAGAAAATTCTAGTTAATAAAAAAAACCCTCTCAATGCAGAACAATTTTCCTTATGAAGAACAAATTGCATTGCCATGCGAAGTCCAATGAATTTAACTCCTTTCTTTAATTAAGAAAGCATTATATATTTACATGCTCAAAAAATGCAAGGCAATTTTCAGTTTCAATTTGGAGCAACTAAGGAAAAGGATGGACATCTTTGCAATTCCCAAGAAGCATCCTTTGACCAGCTGATGGTGTGACATCATGTCAACCACTAATGGCACGTAGCAGGCACACAGTACCTATTTGCTGAGTGAATTAACTTCGGACGTCTACGTGCAAGACTTCTACTACGTACTGTGGATGATGAAGGGAAATCGGACTGTCTACCATAATGCAAGCTCCTTAAACATGAGGACTGTACCTTGTCTCTGTCTCTTTGGCACACAATCAGTGCTATTTAATTATCTGTAAAATGAAGAATTAGTTTCAATTGCATTACCAAATGTAAGAATTTTTCCCACTTTTTAACAATCAAGTTTCCCTTATGGATCTCTGACTTGGTGGCAATCACATCAGTTGCCAGGATTTATCACTTCATTCATGATAAATCATATCAAGTACAATCTTTTGATTCACGGCATCAAAAAAAATCCATAATGACTCTGTGGTTTAAGTTATATCGTCACTGATGAGATAATGATAATCAAAAGTCTTAATATTCACAAATTTTATCTAAATGGATCAATTAATCTGTCCAGGTTTTCAACGACAAAATAATGAGCACCAAGGAAGCACCAAGCTGCATGGCTCACTTCAAAATGTGAGCATGGTTCAAGTGGCAAGTCACAAAGCTCTCAAAATTTATACCAACTGCAGTACATTGAAGAAGCATTGTTAAATGGGAGAGCTTTTTTACAAACTGCAAATGGGGCAAAACAAAAGGAAAACAAAATTTCTGCCGGTTTACTACTATGTTACGGAAACAATGTATACATTCTAAAAGAGTTCTATAGGAATAATGCAAAAGGTCATAAGGAGTTCCATGTAAAATATCAGCACCCCCTGAGAACATGCTTAATGCCCCCAACTTAATCACAGGTTATTTTCCTTTCTAAGCTGCTGTTTAGAATTTAGATGGCAGGTGGGAAGAATAAAAAAAAACACGCAAAGCATCTGGCACGGTGCATGGCACAAAGCAGGTACCCATAAATGGTATGCTGAAAGAAAACGCAGGTCTGAAGTATGAATGACCTGCTCAGAGCTGCATGCCCATGCCGAATGATGGGGCCGTGGAGTCGAGAGAAGGGTGGTCTGTTGGCCAGAGGTGGTGGTCAGGCCAGAGTCAGAGAAGGGAGGGGGGCGGGGGAGGCCCGTCGGAGCCCACACTCTCCCCGTCCCTGCGCTGCCCCGCCCGTCGTGGTCTGGCTGGGTTGGGATGAAAATCTCATGGAAGCTGACGGTAGCAACAGAGGGAGGAGGAGAATTTTCCCTCCTACGATGTACACATTATTTGAGTTTTCAAAAATAATGATGATAAAGAGGACAGAAACCAGTTCAACGGGAAGTGGAGGGAAGGAAAGTCAGCGGAATTCATGCTCTGCTGGAAACAAGATCTCAGACGGGAGCTCTCGCCAGCCAATCTCAGCTTCTGGGTGGGGCAGAGGTAAGGTTAGGAGAGGGGAAGCGCAGGAGGGCTTAAAAGAGGAAGTGGCATGAATAATCCCTTGGAGAGTATGTGCAAGACAGACGGATGAATAAATAAGATGAATTACTGAAGGGATGAATAAAAAGAACTGATTTTGCAGCAATTCTGGCTGCACCGGAGCTAAACAATTTACCTGCTGGTAACAACTTGGATACAGAACTGAGTACATTGAGAGAATGGGAAATTACTAAGTGGCAATAGCGATGAAGAGGGAAATTCAGTCCATCACTTGTTCGGAAGACATTTATGAATAGCTACTATGTGAAGTCCTATATTAAGGCTGGGATATTCTGAGATGAATACAGTGTGATCCAGCTCCCAGGAAACTCACGCATTACTGCAGGAAAATGATAAACAAATAAGTTTCATACTGAGTCCTTGTGGTTTTGGCAACTTTAATTTTTTTAAAGCAACTTGGAAACTGTTTTACTCCCTAGCATCATGTATTATGAGTTGTATCATATATAAACTATGAACCATAACAATAAAATGCACATTTGTTGACCTACCATACAACTCACATATACTTATACTTTTAAAAGAACTTATACTTTTATATTCATCTAAATTCTTCTGCTTGTCTTTCCAAGCTCTTGGCAAAAAGGCAGCATCTCAACATAACCAATCTAACTTTTAGCCGTTTCCTGCCAACTTTCTATTCTAGTCACGCATACTTGGCAGAGTGGTCCACAAGCTTACGTGTCCAAGAAACCAACTTCACTTTCTTGTCTAAAAGAAACAAAGAATTGAGAAATAGTTTATTTGCCTAATACATGCATTTCTTACAGGAACCAATAGCTTTCCTTTACAAAAATTTTAAATAGAAGTAATAGAAGTTCATATGAATAAATGGTTGTAAGTGCTAAAAAGTACTCTCAAATGTTGTCATGGAAACTTAAACTTCTTTGAAAAGGACTTATATTACCTTTTCATGCCGGTAGAAAAAGATGTCATTTTAGCTTGCATTTAAAAATAAGGTTTAAAATCATGATTTAAAATTTTACTATCACACTTTCTCCTTCTCGAACATTTAATTGAGGCAGAAGGCACGTGATAGAACTTCAGCATCTTATCATGTGTAAGTGAGCCGTCCAGCAGCACTGTGTTTACACTGCTGTGTAGCCACGACTGCCGCCCGCCTCCAAAATTCTTCATTTCTCGCAAAACTGAAACTCTTTATGAGTAACACAACTTCCCCTTCCTCTCTCCCGCAAACCCCGCAACTGCCCTTCTACCTTCTGTGTATATACACTTGATTATTCTAGGTACCTCACGTAAGGGGGCTCATACACTGTCCTTTCGCGACTGGCTTCTTTTACTTAACATGGTGCCTTCAAGGTTCATCTATATTGTAGCATGTGTCAACATTCCCTTTCCTTTTGTCAAAAAAAATTGTGGTGTAAACAACAAAATGCATCATCTTAACCATTTTTAAGTGTATGGTATAGGAGTGTTAATCATCTGCACATAGTTGTGCAACACATCTCTACAATTTTTCACTTTGCAAAACTGAAACTCTCTTTCCATTGAATACCACCTCTCCGTTGCTCTATACCCTCAGCCCCGGCAACCACCATCCTACCTGCCGAGAGTCTGACTACATTACATACCTATGTAAGTGGAATCGTGCAATATTTGTCTTTTTTGTGACTGGTTTATTTTACCTAGCACACTGTCCTCATGCTCATCCATGGTGTAACATATAACAAGATTTCCCTATTTTTTTTTAGGCTGACTAACATTCCATTGTAAGTATGTACCACATTTTCTTCATTCAATTCATCAATAGACGTTTAGGTTGCTTCTACCTCTTGGTAGAATAATGCTGCAGTAAACGTAAGTCTGCAAATATATCTTTGAAATCTGCTGTTAATTCTTTCAGATAGATACCTAAAAGTGAGATTTCTGGATCATACAGTGATCTATTTTTTTAAAGAATTTTATTTTTTAGAGCAGTTTTAGGTTCACAGCAAAACTGAGAGGAAGGAACAGAGATATTTCCATATACTTCCTGCCCTACATATGTATGGCTTCACCGATTATCAACTCCCCCACTACAGTGGAACATTTGATAGAACTGATGAACCCACAATGACACATCATAAAGTCTATATGAGGGGGTAACCCAACAAAAACAGGAATTATCTTCTGAGGGTGGGCCCCATGTAGTACAGGCTTCCCCCATTAGGTGAGTGTTCTAGGAACTCATCTGTATCAGTGTACCAGCTGGTGTTGTTGTGAGAGGCTGTGCTTGGCTTCAGTGAATCTTTTTGAAAACTCTTCAGTCAATGCTTCTGCCCATTTCATGATGGGTGATTTACAAGTGCACCTGCCCACACCACACTGAGTGTTCAGCAGTTTTTGACCAAAACCAGCATGAACCCCATGCCCTAACCTCCTTATTCACCCAATCTCAACCCAAGTGACTTTCTTTTGTTTCCCTGGATGAAAAAAGTCCTCAAAGAGAAATGTTTTGCTGATGTGGAAGAGGTGAAACAAAAAACAGCAGCCTTGACTGGTGTGGCTCAGTGGATTGAGTGCCAACCTGCAAACCAAAGGGTCTCCAGTTCGATTCCCAGTGTAGGGCACATGCCTGGGTTGCAGGCCAGGTCTCCAGTGCAGGGCATGTGAGAGGCAACCACATACTGATGTTTCTCTCCCTGTCTTTCTCCATCCCTTCCCCTCTCTAAAAATAAATAAATAAAATATTAGAAAAAAACAGAAAAAGTACTAAAAGGCATCAAAATCAAACTGTTTTGAGCAGTGGAAAAAATGTCTCAACAGGTGTACTGCATCACATGGAGAGTACTTTGAAGGTGACTGAAGTTTAAAACATGCAAGAATAAATACACAAATTTATTTTTTTATCTTTTTTTAAACCTACCACAGCATATCTTTTTTTTGTTATTGTTTTTAAGATTTTATTTATTTATCTTTAGAGTGGAGGGGAAGGAGAGAGGGAGAGAAATATCAATGTATGGTTGCCTCTCGTGCATCCCCTGCTGGGGACTGGCCTGCAATCCAGGCATGTGCCCTGACTGGAAATTGAACTGCGATCTTCTGGTTTGCAGGCCTGCACTCAATCCACTGAGCTACACCAACCAGGGCTATTTATCTACCTTTAGAGGGGAAGAGAAGGAGAGAGGGAGAGAAATATCAATGTATGGTTGCCTCTGGTGGGTCCCCTGGTGGGAACTGGCCTGCAACACAGGCATATGCCCTGACTGGGAATCGAACCCCGATTCTTTGGTTCGAAGGCCCGTGCTCAATCCACTGAGCTACACCAGCCAGGCCTCATTGCCATTTTTTAATTAGGCTGTTTTTGTTGGTGGTGGTGAGTTGTAAGGGTTCTCTGTATAACTTGGGTATTAACTCCTTACCTGGACAAATTACCCTTTACAAGATTTGCAAATATTTTCTCCAATCCCATGGGTTGTCTTTTCACTCTGTTGTTCCCTTTGATGCACAGAGTTCTGAATTTTGATGTGGTCCAATTTATCTATTTTTTCTTTTGTCACCTGTGCTTTTGGTTAATATTATCGCCAAATCCAATGTCATGAAGCTTTCCTCTATGTTTTCTTCTGAGAGCTTTAGAGTTTACTCGCTCATGCACTTGGGACTCTTTGTCAACTTTTAACAATTCTCTCTTACAGATTTGGAAATTTCCCACTTAAACCTAAATTATCTCTTACAGATATTTCTCTCTGAAATTAATGGTTGAGATCTATACATTTGAGGTCAAAGGGCCTATATATCTTCTAATAGAAGTACAGCTGCAACAATATGTGCACACCAGGGGCTTCCTATCTATTATAATTTCATAGTTTTTCTTTTTTTTTAATTTTAATTGTTTTTCAGTACAGTTTTCTGTCTTTTACTCCCATCCCAGACCACCCCCCAGTGCTCCCCACCTCCCTCCCCTTTCCACCCCCCTTAGTTTTTGTCCATGTGTCCCTTATACTTGTTCCTGTAAACCCCTCCCTTTTTCCCTGAAATTCCCTCCCCTCTCCTCTCTGGATTTCATAGTTTTTCTATTTGCTTTTTAAACTGATTATCTTCTCCATCTTCCATTGCTGGGCTTCTTGATGTTGCCATTATTATTACCTGTTTAATACCTAAACTGTGCGCAAACAGCTGCCTCAAAAGGCTCAGGGTGCCTTTTTTGCTGGTTACCACTTTAAGAAGTCTGTTTTCTGAATAATGTTTATTCATTAATATGTGTGAACATCTGCTTTGTGCAAGACCCTGTGGGAAATACAGAGCTGCAGGATTCCCGAACAGGGTCTTCTAACAGGACCTGACGAGGCCACACTCAGTATCATACTGCTCAGAAGGATGCTGGCCTGGAAACAAAGCATGCTGGCAGGAAACAGGGGCATTTCTTCCCTACGGATCAACACAGTGGGAACCACAGCCAACAAGGAACGAGCTCCCTGTTGGCCTTCCAGATGACACGCCAGGTTCAGTGTCCCAAGACTCATATCCACAGTAGGTTCAAGAGAACATGTTACAACAGTGGTCCCCAACCTTTTTGGCACCAGGGACTGGTTCCATGGAAGATAATTTTTTCCACAGACCCAGGTGGGGTGGTAGGGGATGGCCGTATAGCCCGCCACCAGATGCAGGTTAGTTGTTACTTGCCACTGACTAATAGGGTTTTGATAATGAGTCTGCAAGCAATTGATTTATTGTGGTCTCTGTGGTCAAACCTCTCTGCTGATGATAATCTGTAGTTGCAGCTACTCTCCAGCCCTAGCATTACTTACTGCCTCAGCTCTACCTCAGATCATCAGTCATTAGACGTTTATAAAGAGCACGCAACCTAGATCCCTCACACGCACAGTTCACAGTGGGGTTCACGCGCTCCTATGAGAACCTAATGCCCCCGCTGACCTGACAGGAGCCATGCTGCTGTGTGTACAGCTATGACCTGAAGCTGCTCAGGTGGTAACGTGAGCGATGGGGAGCAGCTGTAAATACAGGTGAAGCTTTGCTTGCTCGCCTGCCGCTCATTTCCTGCCGTGGCCCAAAGGTCGGGGACCCCTGTGTTAGAAGATAGTTCAACGCTACATCATAGCTTTAAATGCCAGGGTAAAATGCATAAACTTTCATTTTATTACTTTTACCACTGATTTCTGAGCAAGGGATTAACATGATT
>PVKM010021338.1:0-22661 GCA_004027735.1 Carollia perspicillata
TCCCACTGTTGGGGTTTAATAGCTCATAAATTAGCAACGGTCACTGCTTTGACCTATATCATTTATTTTTATTGCATTAAGAAATCTTGGCTTGTTGGTTTAGGTCATTCAACATTTATGCACTTAACCTCAGCATTAAAATCTATGAATCTTTGGCACTCCCTCAATAAAGTACATAGTGCTTAATATTTTTATCCTCCTAAATTGGAATATAATTCAGTGATATGAATTACTTATCTAAAATTGATCTGACTCTGGAAGCTAACAAATTAGGCACCTCATTTAAGTGAGTTACTGCCTAATATGTCAGAAGATTTCATTCATTTTTATGATCTAATTACATTTATCAGTTGCATCTAATAATTTTTAAAGTCAGCTTTCTATAAATTATAATATATGGAGAACAAAATTACATCAATCAAATTATCAAGAGACTTAATTTTAAAAACTAGTGTGCCAGAATTATGTCATAGCCATTTTCCTTAATATGTAATTAACAATCTATTTTAAGTTTGCCAATTTAAATTTACTTTTAAAGACTTTACAGGTTCAGCAACAAAGAGAAATAAGACTATCTGGACATTACACACTTTGTGCTGTATTTTTTATTTTAATCTTCACTGCAGATCAATAATTTAGATTGAAAAATATGTTGATATTGGGACAAATGAAATAAAATAAAAACAAAACAAAACAATGTCCCTTGAAAGTTTTAAATATCTTTGCCATCCTGTTTGGAAACCTCTCTTTTCTGGAAAGTTCTTCATTCTGCATGAGTGTCTTCGATGTTCCCTTCTATCCTGACCAGAGCTATACTTACCTAATTGTCATCGTTGCAAAAGGACTTTCAGAAGCAAGTTTGCTAGAATGGATGATGGCCACTTAGCAGGAGCCTTCCAAGGTATATTTTTTTGGGAAGAATCAGTTCAAATTTTCTTGGAACATTCTTCTCTCCTTGTGATTCCCAACAAATATTACTATTGTTTGATCCTTTTCTTCTTTCTTTATTTGGCCCCTCATTTGTTATTCATGAATTATTTCATTTTCTTTTTCTCGACAGCGAAATATATTCTGTTTGTTAGAAAAAGTAACTTCATAGATCTAAATGCAGTGCACAGTGTCTATGTAACAGGGAACACAGAGGTTCCCCAAACAGGAAATCCACCCTGTCACCACTAACTTGACTTTGGGAAGATGAATGGAGCAGGGCCTGTGAGAGCTATTTTGCATTCTGAAGAGCCTGGCCAGTGTTTTAGTAATGCTAATACCTGTGCCTGCTGCGCTCAGAGCCAGGAGATGGGCCTGACTCTAACCCTTGTTGCAACCAGGAGGTGGTCCCCTGGTTGCTGCCCTGCAAGAGAGCTGGAAGGTGGTTCCCTTCTGTCACAAGGCCAAGCCTGCCCAGACAAGCAATGGCAGCTGAGAAAGGCAGAAGAAACCAGAACACTGGCAGGCGTCACCTTTTGTGGGAAGAGTTGGAAATGGGGTTAGGAAAGAAGATCTGCACGGAGATTTAAACTCAAGCATGGCAGCCATGTGGAGTCTCTTAACCATGAGGCTTAGGAAGGAAAAGCTCAAACGATGTGGCTTGGGAGTGGTTTTGGCTGTGTGGTTTGAAAGGATGCAGAAGGACTCTCACTAGACCACCATATGGAGGGGTCAGGTGGGTTTGGATTAAGAGCCCAGATGAGCACAGAGGACTGGGAGAAGCCAAACAGGAATTTGCCTAGCTAAGCTGTGACTTCCTGAGAGATGGTACCTCTGACCGGCCAAGTTTGGCAAGGGGAGGTAGGATTGTTTGTGTTTGTGGGTGTTTCTTTTGTTTTTAAGGAAGTGGGATTTAACAGAAAAATCCTGCCATTATTTTAATCCTGTATAACTTTTAAATAAATAGTTGCTTTCCTTTTCATAAGACTCTGGCCTTGAAGTCACATTTTGGGGGGGAGGCAGCAGGGAATAGAACCCAGTGTTTCTGTTTCATATAGGCATAAGAGCTCAAAAATACCTGAAGCATTAAAGAAAATACTTTTGCCCTGGCTGGTATGGCTCAGTGGATTGAGTGTCAGCCTGCAAACCAAAGGATTGCGGTTTGATTCCCAGTCAGGCACATGCCTGGGTTGCAGGCTAGGTGCCCAGTAGGGGGCATGTGAGAAGCAACCATGCATTGACGTTTCTCTCCCCCTAGTTCTCTCTCCCTTCCCCTCACTCTAAAAATAAGTAAATAAAATCTCTAAAAATATAAATAAATAAATGAATGAATGAATGAATGAATGAATGCTTTCTGTATATGTTTGTGTGTATATATATTCATTTTTCAAATTCTAGCTTATATATGCCAAATAAAATATCTGAATTTCTAATGCATATTTCCACATTTTTTTTTATGGTCTATGATTTCAGTTTCATTTTTGGGATATCCATTCTATGGATTTAGAATGTTCTGTAACCCTAGGTTTTCTGTGAAAGGAAGTAAACTAGAACTATTAGTTGCTTTCCATGCCAAAATGTGGGAATGTCTGTGTCCAAACACTGATGGTTGTTTGGATAGGTAGTGGGATTAGCCATATGGTGAATGTTATGATGAAGCTGAATTTTGGGGTAAAGCAGTAAATGAGACAAAGAACACAGTGGAAGATAAAATGAAAATCTATGTGTTTATTAAGATGTGGTTTTCATGGCAACTCTGGGTATGTTGGTTTTTTTTTCTTCCCTCTTTGCCATTAGATTTTAACAAAGTAAAATGCAGAGCAGCATTTGGATGAGAGGAATGACATGTGGAACGGTTTATTGTTTAGAGATAGAGAGAGAACTACAAACATTGGGGTGGCTATAATTTGCTGTGGACAGAGTAGCTATGCTACACTTTTTCCATGCTAAAATGGTATTTCTCCTATGCTGAAGTTTCTGAGAATATGGATAACTTTATAGCAGTAATGCATAACTTGTATTTCCAATGCCATTCTCTTTGTATCTCTCAGAACCCTAATTTAATTACATTTTCCTCCCTGACCAATGTGGCTCAGCTGGTTGGACATCATTCCACAAACTGAAAGGTTGCTGGTTGGATTTCTGGTCAGGGCAAAATCCTGGGCTGTGAGTTGTGTCCTGGGTCAGGTTTGGTCCCTGGTCGTGGTACATGCAAAAGGCAGGCAATCGATGTTTCTCTTTGCATCACTGTTTCTCTCCCTCTGTCTCCCTCCCGCCATTCCCCTCTCTATAAATTAAAAATAAATTAATTAATTACATTTCCCTCCATAAAGAATATATATTGATTAAGCAGGAGCACTCACAACCTGATGCAGTGAGACTTCAGGGATGGATTTGGGAATGTGAAGTCGTAACTCACATAGCATTATCGAATCCAAGGTGATCCAAAGTAAAGGAAGCAGTGTTTTCATTGAGAAATTTGTCTTTTCCTTCTTTTTTTCCTGACATTAATCATGGAATCTTTCTTAATCAATCGGAAATCATTTAAATTTTTACTGATTGTGTTTACTAAGTCACGTGAACAATTCACTTTGCCTAGTAGAGTACATAAATCACTGAGAAAGAATAAAATGCCCCACCACACCCAGTTTTTTTGGGGAGACTCAATGCACTGTCTTTGAACTCCCTTTACTAAGTGGGCCAATCTTAGGTTCATGACTTGAAGTAGAAAGCATTTTGTAAACTTAGGGAAGCAATCATATTTCTTGTCCTTTCTGTACTAAGTATTACCCAGAAAGACCTCGTGAACAAATAATCCCTTAGATATTAAATATGAGATATCTGAAAGAAGAAATTGAATGCCTAAAACTGGACAAGGAATGCAAAACTTAATATGTGCAGAAAAAGTTATATAAATCTGAAAGAAGATTTTAATTGTGGCAGGCAGAATTCTAAGGATAACTTCCCTAAGATTCCTATATCCTTATTATTTAATGAAACAATTCTGGTACTGCTGTGATCAAGCTTTGCACAGAGAAATAAATTTGCTGATTAGATCATCTGACCTTAAAATGGGAGATTATCCTGAGTTCTAGGAATATTATCACAGAAATACTGTCTGGGAAGGCAAAACATATGTCTAACACCTAAGAATATATTGAATAATAAATCTCCTTTGTCTAATTCTTGATCTTTATGAAATACTTGAAACTATTAATACATAATGCAATTATTTCTTTGTTTCATTGCATTTGTTCTGACCCTTTTCTGTCTTTCGGCATGTATTTCTTTTCTTCATTATTTTCTATTCTTTATACTACAACTCTCTTTGTAAAACCATGCTTTCTAATTTTACTTCTTATTTTTGCCCCTCTATCTCAAATACAGTTTTATTCAGTATTTCCTTGGTTTTAAAGACATGAAAGACAGTTT
Source organism: Carollia perspicillata (assembly GCA_004027735.1). NCBI lineage: Eukaryota > Metazoa > Chordata > Mammalia > Chiroptera > Phyllostomidae > Carollia > Carollia perspicillata. The sequence continues at coordinate 4,360 of PVKM010021338.1, forward strand.
CATGTCTTTAACTATTAATGACCTCTTCTAGGTATGTATGTACTTTCCACATTACAAAAGCCAAATTAAATCGACCCATCTTTAATATTTTACTGTTAAATCTAAACACACATTTCATCTGCTTGTTCTATATTTCCCCCTAGATTTTCCAACAGCATTGTAAACTCAGCACGACCCAAACCTCCTTTCCAATGCAATCAGTTCTTTCTCTTTACTTTGCAATATCTACAAACAGAACTGTTTGTTAAAAAAATGACTAGATTCCTTTGAATTATCTTTGAAGTTTTAAGAATCTCTCTAGCATCTACCTCTTCTACACCTCTCATAAATAATTCCTTCTTTACACTCTGATCATTCTCTTACAAAGATTACCACGGACCTTCTAAATCTCTCCACATTTGTTTAACTCATTCCGTGTAATGTTTTAGTTTACTGATCACTCTGCCTTTGTTACCCGGTCAAAAAATTCCAACCACCCTGCATACAAATTCTCTCTTCCCCAATTTATCTCTACACAGTATACCATTTTAAACTTTTCTTCCTGCTTGTTTCCCTATAATCATTCAGGTAAATCATTTTTGTAATTTCTAACCACTACGCCTCCTCTAACGTCTTACTCTCCAACTTGGTATCATTAGCACCTGGCCACATTTTACCTTTCACCATGAATTCAAGACAAAGTAATGCTATCTTTTAAAAAAATACCCATTGATATTGTTTAATGGCACCTTACTTTGCATTGAAGTTTCTTCTGTTTATACCTTACATTCTCCTATTACCGTGCTAGTTTCTGGATAAAGAATCATTATCTCACACATCTTTGTGTGCAGCCCCAAGTACATTCCCTTACTCCAAAAAGATATTGAAAATATATTTACCTATTTAATGTGTTTAATTGAAGGAACAGGTAAGTAGGAAGAAATGCTAAATTTACCTTAACAATAAAGAATACATTTCTATACATTTTCAAAAGCATTTTACTTTTCTTTCAATAAAAATGATAAACCCCCAATTCATTGACAATATTTCATAAAAATTTTAAGAATGCAGAAGGAACATAGCTATTGATGTGTCTTGACTTCCTGAAAATTAGAGTAATAAAAGGTTTTTTGTCTTGTTTTGTTTTGCCTTTTGTCAATTATTTCCAAGGAATGAAGGTTCTTTCCCTGATCTGGTTCATGTGTACTCTAACAATTCTAATGCAACCTGACACTAAATGGAACTAGATGACACAATAAACTAATATTAGAAAGAGAGACAGCATGTTTCTGCTGAGCTATACATAGGAACTGGCTCAGAAATAAAATGCAAGAGCTAGAGTTCACATTCTACAATATAATATTTATTCTGATAACCACTTTCTCACTTTAGAGCAGGAGTGTCACTCATTTTCACCAGGGGCCGAACCAGCATCGCGTTTGCCTTCAAACAGCCAAATGTAACTTTAGGACTGTATAAATGTAACTACCCTTAACAGTGAAGCCAGACAGAGCTCGGCGCTGCTGTCCAGTAGAAACAAGGGGCTGGGCGGGATAGTACAAGGTGGAGGGCCGGATTTGGCCCGCGGGCCTTGTGTTTGCCACCTGTGCTTTAGAGGAAAGTGTTCTTTAAGTTAATGCAGAACATTAAGAGCAGCAACACGTACGTTACTCAGCACAACCAAAAACTCAAAATAACTTCATCCTTTAGAGACTCTTTTAAAGACTTTACTAGTAATCTTAATGCCTCATGTTAATTTTGTTTGATTTTCATTAGTTTTGTAGTGCATGTATTATTCAGGAATTCTCAGAATACAAGTATGCAGGTTTAACCTGAGGATCACGTGAATATTCAGAGTCCAATTTGGTGGATCCGAGACTGACTTTTCAACATGCTCTCAGTCAATGCCAGCACTGCTGACATGAGGGCTGAACTTCAAGACATGAGAAATGAAACAGTTAAAAGAAATAATAGGTTAATTAGCTTACATAAAAAGAAAAAAACTTTTAAATCGATTTCTTGAGATAATATGAAATTGGGTAGAATTCAAAGGGACATCCAGAAAAGTAATGTGCCTCATATTTTAGTATAATATAAATTTAGGAAAAAAGTGCCCTCTACTGAGTGATTCTTAACCTTAACTATACATCATAATTATGTGAGAGACTTTGAGAAAACAATGTGGACTTTTGCTCTGTGCATGATGAAGTAACAGAGACTAGACAAAATCTTTTGTCTTAAACAACCCAAACCTGGACAAAGTATATAAAAGAACAGTTTTTAGTCAGTGCGCAATAAAAGCACAGTATATGACCCTGAGAAAAGAAGACAAATGAAGAGAACCTTATAGATGATCTAATTTTTGATAGGAAGCACGTTTTAATCTCTGAAGCATAGATTATCAAGTAGTTTTTGTGGACTTTCTGAGTTGAGGACAAGAGATTGGCATTAAAAAATCTAGATAGATGGAAGTTTTGTGAAGAGTTCTTGATTTGAGAGAAGCATACACCAAACAGAGCTCCAGAGATGTGGCTTGGAAGAACTAATTATTGTTAGTGAGTGAAAGAAAATGTAGAAAAGAGAGAAGTACGTAAGTGTCAAGTGCATCAGTTCAAGGTAAACAGAAGATCGAATACCACGGAATGACCAAAGGGGAGAGAGTAAAATCCTTGACTTTCGTATAGATTCAGTAGGCCGTCCTTAATGTGAAAGAAATAAAGATAAAGCTGGCAGGCAAATTTTATTAATTTAATAGCCTCATGAGAGCATGTATGTGCTAGTCTCTGCTACCAAAAACAACCAAAAATGATGAGAAAGTAAATGTCCAATAAGCAACTTGTCTCACTTGAAGATATATTTGATTCAAGTTGGACCTTTGCTTATTACCTTATAATAAAGAGAAGATGAGAAATTTTTATTTAAACTAATTTGTCATGTTTTTAAGAAACATTACTAATATATTAAAATATTTTTAAATTTCATTATTTAGCCACTATCATAAGATGTTCTTTTTAAATTAAGCACAATTTGCTCTATAAAATAAAATATTGAAAATATCTAACCCTGAAGGGCACTACATGTAAACTGAGGATAATACATCTTCTTTACATATGTGGATATAGTAAGGACGGAGACATATAGTTGAGATTTTATATTTTTCTGAGTAAATGAAAGTGTTCCTATTTCTTTGGTTTTATCATCCACGTGTCCATAGAGTGCATTCCACCACTCTTTTTCATGTGTTTTTATTTCCTTTACTTCAGTATTTTTTCACGTTATATTGTCAGCAGCCAAAAAAACATTGAAAATGAACTGCATGATCCAACACCTAAAACTCAGTTTATGTATTTTATGAACAGGTATATTGCTTTAGATGTACAACCTACTTGAAGTTGTGCTATATAATAGGTAAACATTCTCTGATCATTTTTCACTAAAAAGAAATATGTTGCCAAATAGCAGCATACCAGATAAGCACTCATCTCATAAAAGTTTGATAAAGTAAGTGTTAATATTTATCATGTTCAAAGAAAGAAGAGAAAAAAGCAAGTAAGAAAAATCATAATTAAGTGAAAAAAACTTGTATATTTTCTTTTTACAAAACATGTTGTTAAGTTTTGATTGCACAATAAAAACTAATTTAATTTTTTTTTAAAAAATAGGGTTTCGCAATAATCTATTTTATTATTGTAATTCTATACTTTTATGTCTTGATGAATATAAAATTTAAAAATAATCTATAACCCACTTTCAGAAGTTTAATTTAGGTATTGGTTTTTTTCCCCATGAAGGATGTGAGCTTTCACAATACTCTGCTCTGTTTTTCCCTATGCCATACTTGATTTCATTGCTGTTTTCTCTTTCCCTGACTGCTTTTATTAGTCCAGTGCTTGATACAGATGAACGGCCCTAATATTTAAAGCAGAAGAGCTTGCATACTATGAACTTGGCATTCAGAATTACATTTTCCAGATTGAAATCCCCAACCTTAACATCTTTGTAAGCATTAAACCTTTAATTTAGAAAACCATACCAGAAAGCAACATTTATTTTTTTAATCCCATCCTGTTTTCTAAGAGCATGAACTAACATAATAGGAATGCCTACTTTATTTAGAGAATTATTTAAACACACACTTATCACTCAAAACAGTATTTTTTTCATTTATGTTAACAATACCTGCAAAGATATTCTTATTTTTTCTATGTCAACACAAAATTACAGTCATGTGCATACATTAAATTCACTAAATTCTTTTGAAGTATCCCCAGTTTGGATAGCCATTCAATACTCTAAATATTTCAATAACCTGTTTTTGCCAGCATGTGATTATACTAGTTGATATCACATTATTCAATGTATAACAGTAAATCCTGTTATATTTGCTGTTTAAAATTTATTTGAATAATCGAACTTTGGAAGAAGTATTATATCATGCTTGAGAAATAAAATGAATTGCTTTAATTTGCTAAAGATATTTAGTTTGTTAAGCATTCTATATTTATGTCCATGTTTTATTGAGAAAATACAAAATGTAATGAAGAGGAAATAAATAAAAGAAGGCTTTCTCCCATCAGCTACATATTTTTTCTTATACTGCATAAATGTAGGAAATCTATGTAATGCAATGCATAGTAAAGTAAAACGTGTGGCTATACTCATCAGAATCACTGGATAGATTTTATTTGGGATTACCAAGTATATTCAAATGAAATAAAAATGTATATTTAAAATCAAAACATGACTTTTTAAAAAATTATGCATGCCATCTTTATCCTTCACTGAACGGAATGAGAGTATTTTGCACAGTAATGACATGCAGTTTTAAAGACAGAATATCTCCTTTTGCTGACGAGTGATATATTTATTTTTTCTTTTTCCTGAGTTTTTTAATTCTTTTTTCTTTTCATACTGTTGCTCAAAGATAGCTGTCCCCATTTCCCACCCGTTACTCTCCCCTGCTATACCCACCCCCAGCCTCCCACATTCAATCCTCCCCCTCTGTTTTCCTTGTCCGTGGGCCTTTACACATGTTCCTTGACTGGACCCGTCTTCCCCTTCTCTCCCATTATCTCCCTCCCCCATCCCTCTGGTCACAGTCAGTTTGTTCTTTATTTCCATGTCTCTGGTTCTATTTTACTCACTTGTTAGTACTTATATGTTAATTCAGATCCTTTATAGTAAATTAGATTCTTCGCTTCATACTTTAATTAAAAGTTTAAGATTAAAATGTAGTAACGGTTTGTTGTAATCAATAAGACAATATCACCAAAATCCTACTCCTTTCCCTAAGAAACCTCAAGGCAGTAGAGAGCCCAGATGACTATTATCATGATGTGTTTTATCTTGCCTAAAGTAGTGGTAGTTCTTAAAGTGAGGTCCCCAAGCCAGCAAGCAGTATCAGCTCCCTGGGAACTAGTTAAAGATGCAAATTCTTAGGCCCCAGGTCATCATGGCACATGTTAAATTATGAGAACTATTGGCCTGGAGTATCTCAGCAGTTTCTTTCTCTTACTTCCTTGCAATTGATTACAAAATGGCTGTAAAAACCTCCCTACTACATTTACAACAATACCTTGCTTTTCAACAATTGTCTTTCATGAGAAATAAAATGTAAAAAGCTTATTGGTCTCAAAAATTAACCAGTGCTAATTTAAAATATGTAATAATTTTTAATTTGTTTTTTCCTACATCAGAACACAAGTAAAGACTAATGACATGTGATTGTTATAGTAAAAATGACATTTTCTAACTTATTTATATCAGGGCTCATTCCCTGGCAGTCTAACATTAAAGGTCTCCTAATTGTACTATGCACAACTATAGAAAGAGAATAAAGGTATCTAGGTGATTTTGTGTAGATTAAACAAATGGATTAAATGAAGTACTTCTTGTAACATGCTTAGAACAATGTAGGTACTCAACACTTATATTCCTTTTGTTATGTTTTTTAATCCATACTTCCTACATTTTTCTTGCAAATAATATCTCAATGGTTCTCAAAGTAAGGTTTCAAAATCATTCTAAAAAGGGTAGTTTTACTCAGTAGCTCTGATAAGTGTAAAACATGACCCCATTATTGTTCCCTGAATACTATGGAGTACTTCCTAAAATGCTCTTATTTTGCTCAGTTACATATATCCATTTGCATGATTCTGTCTAGTTTATTTTGTTTTTCCATGGAGGTATCAAGAACCAGAAAGGAAAAAGAAGCAAAGAAGCATTATTAGCCTTTGTGCTTAATGGTACATGAACTGGTAATGAGCTCTGCATGTAGCATGTGTTCACTTCCAGCAGACCACCTAGCCTCCTCTGCACAACAGTCTCCTTACCTAGAAAGAAAAAACAGTTATTTAGGCATTTGCATCATTACCCTTCACTTAGTTCTGCATTAATACAATCAGTAACTGCTAGCAAATTTTACTTTTAGAATTTTAAATATTAATCTCTTTTATTCCTCTATTACAAAGTGTAATTTATTTTTCTTACATTGGTTTACATTCTAGTGAGTCAGGGCATTATTTACCATGCACGTTTTTTTCCAATGTTCTACTAAACCCAAAAGTTGACAGTAAAACTCACTTGTTCTCTGTCATATATACCTGAAGATAGTCTAGTAATCCACACTTTTCTGAAGTTATAATTTATTTTAGATGTTCAATGAGTGTATAATTTAACTTTCTTTTTCTCTTCAGTTCCAACTCTATATTGTGTGCCATTGGCCTTCACACTAAAACAGTTTTTATTTTGTATTTTCTAATAATGTGTACTTTGTTTCCTCTAGGACCATTGTTACAACCTATCCACACTCACTATTTTTCATCTATATATGTTAAAGCATGAACATGTTGAATAGGTCACCAGAGAGGTAATGGCTTTGTTTTCTTGAATTTAATGGTCAAGACTAATAAAATATATACAATTTCAATACAAGCATTCCTGCAAAAGGCATTCTTATACCATATTAATTCTGTCATTAAATACTTGTTCTTTTGCAAAATGACTCTCTATGTGTATAGATCAAGAACAGCTGGATTTAAATCACAACTTTATGATGATATGTGTATGTTCTAGGGTAAGCTTTTCAAGCTCTCCATCCATCTGTTTCATCATCTATAGAATGTGGGTGATAATAATAGCACCTCCTCTCTAAGAGTGTTTGAAAGTTAACTGCCCATGGAAGACAGTTGTTAGTACTGATATAGTTAATGTATTGATAATTATTAAATATTATTTTGAAAAAATAGAACATTTGGGCTTCATGTTAAGGGTAAAGATGGTACAAATACATAATTGTAGGATTCACAGCCCCATTTAAGTATTCCAGATACTTAAAGAAATCAAGGATTTTAGGTACCCTATGATGTTATGCATATTTAGGACCATTGAGATGTAATGCAAGTATATATTTAATTTTTAGTAGGAAAAGACACAAAATTTATCAATGATAATCATGTGTAACATCCTGACTTTGTGAGTTAACAGATGACTAAAATTAAACAAGTTACATAAACTACTCAAAACTTAGTAGTGCCATTGTCAGTAGAGGGCACAACTGTAGGACTTCCCCCCTTACCTGTGATTTCACTTGCGGTGGTATCAGTTAGTGTGTAGAAGAAGAAAGGTGGTACAGTACAATAACGTTTTAAAAGACATAGACCACATTCACATAACTGATACTACAGTGCATTGTTATAGTTGTTCTATTTGGTTATGCTATTGCTGTTAATATCTTATTCTGCCTAGACTTCCTAAACTTGTATGTATAGGAAAAATGTGGTATACACAGGACTCAGGGCTCTAATAGTTTCATGCATTCATGGGGGATCTTGAAATAAGGGGCAAATACAGTATTGTCTGTTATGACTTTGAGATTTAAATATAATCTATATAAAATACTAAGCACGCCAAGTGATGGGAGTAGTCTTAGTAGATACTTTTATTATTTATAATTCTAATATCTATTAAGGACACTAAGACAGAATTTAAATGGGTAGAATGACAGATGGAGTTCTTGATACTTACCCTGGAGCCCAAGAGAATTGAATGAGTTAACTCATTCCAGATATGGGAATCTGTACATAACACCAGAACTTCACCTGCCAAAACAAGAAAATAAAATCATCATTACTGTTAGATACTTTCATTACAAATACGTTGTCTTAATAAAAACTTAGTTTTAGAATCAAGATGCAATTTATTCTAATTCTGAAATTAAAATATTGACTCAAATTCTGCAGTTACATTTATAGGTCACAAATATCTTTAATTACTGATGAAAAATTTATTATAAGTTCTCAAAAGTAACTTGTTAACAATAGTTAAGTATATTTAGGGAAAAATCAGTGAATGGTTATAACAGCATATTGACTTCTTGAATGAATTTATAAACTGCTATGGTTAATTTTTTCTACATTATTTGTCTCTAATTTACCATAAACCACTTTTGAAACCTTTTTAAAACCTCTTCAAGATCCAGTTATATTTATTTTAAATGATGACTCATTGACATTCCTGATTCTCTTTCTAGAAACATTTATGTGAATAAATAATGCTAGAAATTTTATGAAGTGCTAAAAAAGGAAAGGAATTAATTTATAGGGAATGGATAATCTAATCTCTTTAGAGAAAGTCTTGAAATGTATTTCACTCTATTTTTTTTGTTTATTTTCTTACATATATTCATAGTCACTTGCCTTTTAAAATTAGTTTAATTGAGTATTTCACATTCTTATAATATATTCCCAAATGAATTTGTAACATTACCTGTCAAATTGTAAATTTCCCTCCTTTCATTATATTATTTAAAATAACTAAAACTGCTCATAAATATTAATTTCACATCCCACTGACTTTCTAATTCTTTCTCTTTGATGTTAGCTATGTCTTTTCTTGGCTATTGCAATTATCATCCAGGTAGAAGTAATGGAACCTCAGTTACCTAATACTTATATCATTGATTAACAATTGCACAAGTGCAGACGTATTTATCAGTGGTCACTAACATGCAATATTGTTTAATGATCAAAAATAATTTCAAATATTTTGAAGAAGGTTTTTAGGAAATGTATCAGCCAGAGTTGCTTTGATAATATAGATTAAGAACAAAATTACCTCCTCTAAATGCATTCTCTTTAATCAGAAAAATCTGGAAACAGGCCCTGACCTGGATGTACACAGCTCTAAGCCAAAGAAAGGCTCCCACTGAAGGGAAAGGGTATTGATTTGTCTCACACAATCCATGAATGAGGGGCTTGCATATAAAGTGCAAACTGCACAGTCGAGAAGGCCTTGGTCTCACCTTGGTCTCAGCTTCTTCCCTGCTGCTCCCCGTTCCCTTACGCTCATGAGATTTTGGTTAATTGGAGACATATTTTTAACTAAGCATCGCAGGGGAACTTTTCCTGATTGTGCCTTAAGCAGAAACAGGGGGAAAGGGAGGAAAAAGGTAATAGGAAATTTCCCATATTCTGACAAGTATATCACAAGGTCCGTATGTAATTTTAAAACAATAAAGGTATAGAGGAGTTTTACTTTTAAAATTGTACTTACAGATCTGAAAAAGGAGGCCAGCAGTAAAATTCAAAAAATGGGGGAAATACAACAGAATGAGAGAAAACTACAAACAGATGAATTTTTGAGGAGTAGTATAACCCTTGTATTTAAATTTCAGAATATTTCAGAATATTTAATTTTTAAAATGCTTACATTTAATTTATTATATTATATATATTTAGTTACAACACAAATTTTATATATGTATTTATATATATACACTTCACATTTCTATGCTGTTTGAGGGGGAGGAGCATGCTTTGTAGTCATGCAGTTCTTATTTTTAATCAATTTATTATTTATTTATTTATTTTTATTGTTGTTCAAGTACAGTTGTCTCCCTTTTTCCCACCGCTACTTTTCCTCGCCCCACCCTCAATTTTTCCTCTCTTTGGCTTTGTCCATGTGTCCTTTATAGATGTTCCTTGATGACCCCTCCTCTTCTTTCCCATGCTATCTCCCTGCCCCCTTCCCTTCTGGTTACTGTCAATTTGTTCTTTATTTCAATGTCTCTGATTATATTTTGCTTGCTTGTTTGTTTTGTTGATTAGGTTCCACTTATAGGTTAGTTCATATGGTATTTGTCTCCTGGCTTATTTCACTTAGCATAATGATCTCCAGATTCATTCCTGCTATTGGGAAGAGTAGGAGCTCCTTCTTTCTTCCTGCTGTGTGGTATTCCATTGTGTAAATGTACCACAGTTTTTTTATCCACTCATTTACCGATGGACACTTAGGTTGCTTCCAACACCTGGCTATTGTAAATTGTGCTACTGTGAACATTGGGGTGCATAGGTTCTTTAGAATTAGTGTTTCAGGGTTCTTAGAGTATAATCCCAGCAGTGGAATTGCTGTCAAAAGGCAGTTCCATTTTTGGTTTTCTAAGGAAATTCCATAGTGCTCTCCACCGTGGCTGCACCAGCCTGCAATGTCCCACCAACAATGTCCTAGGGGTGCTTTTCTCCACAACTTGGGCAGCACTTGTTTGTTGATTTGTTTATGATGGCCATTCTGACTGGTGTGAAGTGCTGTCTCATTTTAGTTTTTATCTGCATTTCTCTGATGGTTAGAGATGCTGAACATCCTTTCATATGCTTCTGGGCCTTCTGTATGTCCTCCTTGAAGAAGTATTCAACAGATCTTTTGCCCATTTTTTAATTGGGTTATTTGGGGGCAGAAGCATAAAATGGATTATCGGAATGTTTTGATGGTTGCCAGATAGGAGGGAGGCATGGGAGAATTCTGTACAAATTGGTAGTTGCAGAATAGCCTTGGGAATGTAAGGTATGGTATAAGAGATGGAGTAGCTGAAGAATGTATCTGCATGACCCAAGGCCATGAGTAAAAAGGGTGAGAATTGCCTGAGGGAGTGGGGTGCTGGGTTGAGGGGGACAAAAAGGGAAAAACTGGGACAACTGTAATAGCATAATCAATAAAATATAATTTAAAAATTGCAATTAGGTTATTGAGATTAGTGACACGAAGCTGAGTGAAGTGATGATGAAACGAATCCATTTCTCTAGCTGGTAGTACTGGCATGCAGATATTCTTTGATATTGGCATGATCTATGCAGCTTGCAGCTCACCACTGTTTCTGCATGCTCACTATCCCTAATTTCTTGGTTTTAACTTTGCCAATATAACATGATTCTACATTTTGATAGAGATCCTGCATTGGGTGCTTCAGGTTTTTAAGCTTTTAAAAAATATCTTTACTATGCTCCAGGATTCAACCTCTGGCTGCCCTGTGGTTCATAGGTACCCCATCCTGTTGTTCTTCTTCCCCGATTGGCATCAGAAAAGTGTTGGGTTAAAGACGTATGTGGATATGCACTTCTGAAGTCGTATCTGGCATTCAGAAACAGTTTCTCTCAGCAAGTTGTGTTTGCCAGAAGTCCGTCCATGAACTTCTTACTGTCACACCTACAGTTCATCTGGGGTAGATTGGCTTGACACTGGTTCTAAAGTAGCAATTTTATTAGTCTCACTCTGAGTACATTTTCTAAGCCAGTAATAAACTTTAAATTGGGTTTATTACCCAGGGAGGCAAAATCAGAAGTTTTCTTAATACTGTAACATCCTACTAAATGCCAGGATTTTCAAATAGTACTGATCAATATGGCCAACCAATAGGTACAAACTGATTAACAAATAATCCTTTGCAATTAGTTTTAGTACCAGCCTGTGAATCAAAGCATTGCCAGTTCAATTCCCAATCAGGGCACATGCCTGGGCTGCAAAACAGGTCCCCAGTAGGGGGCATGTGAGAGGCAACCACACATTAATGTTTCTCTCTCTCTCTTTCTCCCTCCCTTCTCCTATCTTTAAAAATAAGTAAATAAATAAAAACCTTTAAAAATAGTTTTAATGTATTTTTAAAAGCATCAACACGTTTACTGTGTCCCAACATTTTAGGAATGCATCTATTATACAGACCAAATATATAAAAATGGTATTATTTTAAGAAAAAAGTGAAATAATGCCTTTGAATTGCAACCAAGCACAATCCATAGTAATCATAACCTGACTACAGATGTTCCCTTTATCTGGTTCAATTACCTTTTGAGTGTGTTCAGATCCTGAGATATTTATTCCTTTTAAGTGTCAAGAAGGCAGAAATCATTCATTCAGATACTAGCATAATAAAAAGCTCTTATTAGTGTTCATTAAGGCCTTAAATTTCATTAAGTCTCTGGATGGTAAGTCTGGGAGTGGCTGAGGCCCTTCGGATGTGGCTCCTCTTCATCCAGAGACTTATAAACTGGAAAAAGACAAGTATGTGTCCCCATACCCAAATATAATGGTGAGACAATAATAACATAATCAGTATATAAAACTTTGCAGCGAATACACCAGACGGAATGGCAATGACACCTGGAATTCTACAGTGTATACTTATATAGGGCTCTATTAAAGGTAAAGAATATGGTATCAGGAAAAAGGCTGCTCAGGCGAACACAGAAAGGCCCCAGCGCCGCAGCACAGCTCTTAGAGCTCGATGTTGATTGTAGAAACTGTGCCTTGTGTTTGGATACTGAATTGCCAGAATACATCTGAGATGCATTAGATGCAGGAAACAAGGGTCAAATGTACTGAGAAGTCTTTTACCACCTACTAGTAAAACAGCTAAAATTCAGCTCTATAGCTAGTTAAACCAGGAGTTAATGGTAAGTTTTCGATAGTAAAGTTGACAAGCCATGCCTCTAAGACAGGGAATTTTTAGACTTCAAACAGCATCTTATAATAAGACCTTCTCTAGTAGACCTCATCCCCGTCTAGGCCAAAAGTAAGTACTGAAGTTTTCCAGGCATTTCTGGGTATCACTATAGAGCTACCACAGACTAGATGCATGTGAACCCCATATTCTTGGATTTAAAGACAGTGATAAGCACAGAGCAGCACTGGTCCAACAGAGAAAAGGTTTCCAGATCCTCTCTGAGAGTTCTTACCCATTACATTGCTCTCTCTTAATATGGGCTTAGTTCTTTCCGACCTTGGTCTGCTCTCAGAACTATCCTTTCCTTTACTATGAGAAATGACCCATATGGGCCTCAGTTGTGTACCTTTCTTAGCCAGTAGAAAGTTAGAAACCCAGAGGCCCTTTAGTAATCAGAACAATCACAACCTCTCTTAGCCCAAGTAGGTGGCTTCTTTGCTGATAATAGTGGCATACAATTTTTTGAAATGCACACGTATCAGAAATTTTACCAGTTCATATAGCAAAAGCCACACCCATGATTCTTTGCTAGACAGGCTTTTCTCACTTTCCAGTGGCTTGTCAAGTTGTGTAGAACGGTCCCAATAACATTCTCTGAGTCACGTTCGCCTAGATTTTTTTTTGTTTTGTATCATGTCTAGGGCTTCGTCTAGTAGCCCTGCTTTAAGATTTTCGGAGTTCTTACAGGTTTTATAGCCACAGTCTTGATTCAATCCTTGGCCCTAGGCCTCAATCACTTTCAGAACACTTTACTACCGAAGAAGACTAGTGATGGGAGACAGTTGTATTTTTTTCAACCTAGTCCTGTCTCCTTTATATTGCCTCTCAATTCTACTTGCAAAACTGAAGGATTCCTTCTTCATCTTGTCTCACTTTTGAAGCTATTTTTCATTCACATTCAGTTAATAAAATGAAAGTTACTTGTAGCATTTATTTGGTCTGGTGATGTTTCTGGTCAGATTCAAACACTGACTGGGTATTCTTGTTATTTTCTAAGTTACCACACATAAGAGTTTGACTATTTAAATGTAACATGGGCAGGCTGAACGTGGAAAAGCATAGAGGGAACTATTAGCAAGGGCTGGTAGCAAGCCACTGGCTAGCAGAGGCTGAAAAATCAGTGAAATAGTAGTCATGATAGAAGGCTGGAAATAGGGGGATTGTCTTCTCCCAAAGGCAATACCACATGTTTAATTTTGTTTTTCAGCATCCAACTTCTAGGAACAAATCATCAGCCATCCCAAATCTAATTAGCTTAAAATGATGGGCATTTATTAAGATAACAATCCTTCCCTGGCTGGTGTGACTCAGTGGATTGAGTGCCAGCCTGAGAAACAAAGGGTTGCCGGTTCAATCCCAAGTCAGGACACATGCCTGGGTCGCAGGTCAGGGGGAGCACGAGAAGCAACCACACATTGATGTTTCTCTCCTTCTCTTTCTCCCTCCCTTCCCCTCTCTCTAAAAATAAATGAATGAATCTTACAAAAAACAGATCACAATTCTGCTTTCCTGTGCTACTGTGGCCTGGACCAGGTTCACTGATCTGAACTGACTTGTGTCTGTCTGCTGATGGTTGACAAATCAGCTGGGAGTGGCTTGTCCCAGCTGGTCCCACTCATAAGTGAGGAAGTTGTCTGTGGTGATGATAACAGTTAACCTTATGCTCATTACCCAGACCAGCTGAAGCATCTTTACATGGTAAATGGGACCCCAAAACAGCAGGAGAGGAATTTTCAAGATTCTGGAGGTCTAGGTTGGGAAGTCACTCATACCATATTGTAATGGTCAAAAGAAGTCACAGGCCAGTCAAGGGTGGGGGGAGGAGTGAAAACATCTTGCGGCCCTTGGTTTAGTCACATTATTGACATGTGCAAAGTAAGGAACCTTACTCTTTTTCCCTGACTGATATTTCTGAAATGATTTTTGAACCTAGAACCTATCTAGCTTTCTACTGATACAAGCCTTTTCCATGATCAGTAAAATCACAAAGTTTGTGATACATATAATAATAATCCCCATTTACATTTGCAAAAAAAGTTTATAGAATCACATTGCAAAGGATGTTGTCAGGTTGAATGAAAATAAAACAATTAATTGTAGATTGATATTTTAATCTTTATGCTATTAATTGTTTAGGTATGTTAAATATATTAATTTTATGTTAAGTAACTCTACTTAACAAAGAACCCTGAAGTAAGTAATTTTTGATTAATGAATGAATGTGAATGTGTGTGCTAAATGAGCCTTCTCTTATAATTTATCCTATACTGATCTGTGCTTGCTATAATCTTTGAAGTGAAAAATAGGTGATAGCTCAATCTAGGCAGTAATATCCCAGAACGATGTTTTACCTGAGAACAGTCTCATAGTTGCCTCATGCGCCAATGATATGTTTAGCAATAGAAGACCATTTCAACAATGTTTAAATAGTAACTGCATAGCACATGCGACAATGAACATTCACTGCAACACAGCTGTAATACTTGCAATGGTTCCATTACAAATGTGAGTAAAGTGTTTCTTCTCTTTATTCTTTCTCACAACATAAATCTCCCTTCTAAATATGACACTCTGTTTAATATGGCTTTCATTAAGTCACTTTTAGTTATAATATTGAAACTATGCAGATAAATGTTTGTAATATTTTCTTTTTTAGTTTTGTAAGAAGCATCATGATACCTTAGTTATAATTAGAACATAGCATATAGTTCATTTTATTGTCAGTATAGTTTTCAGTTGTATATTGCTGTATGTTTTAAAACACTTTCATACATAGAAGAAACATCTTATTTAGAATAAGAAAAATAAGGTTATGTAAAAAGCCAATACATTAGTTTGTGAGGGCTGCCATAATAAAGTACTACAACGGGGAGGCTTAGGACAACAACAAATTATTTTTCAGAGTTCTGGAGGCCCGAAGCGTTGGTAGGGCCAGACTCCCCCTTCAAGTGTGGGAGGCTGTGTTGCAGGCCTCTCTCCAACCCCAACCCGATGGTTCCTTGACCCATGGCAGTGGGATCCAGCCTTCACATGCTGGTCTCTCCCCAGCCTACATCCGCCCCTGTCAAGGAGTAAGCAATTTTACACACCCTTAAGCCATGACATTGAGATTTGTAGTAATTTTATAACAATTATTTTCTATTTATTTTTATAAGCATATGTAATCCACATAAATAAATATTTTGTTTGTGTGGAGCAAAATATAGGACCACATATGTGCCCCTTTTTGTACCATGGTTAAAGAATATTTTTCTTATTTGTAAATGCATCTATGTTGAAAGTATATAAATATAAATATAAAAAATATAGCCACCTCTTTAGTAAGGAGTAGAGTAAAATTAAATAAAATTTAATTGTAGTGAAAAATCTAGAAGTTCAAATAACTACACTTAAGACCTCTAAGGCTTTAAGGCTACCAAAAGTATTGGTTAAAGTTAAGAAATCTTTTTTGGAGTCTTAATGATTGACAGAGATTAACATGATATTAATTTATCTCAATGATCAAACCTTGACATTGACATATGTATTACTCCCTATATGATGAAACTCTTTTAAGGAAGAAGAAAAGACAAATTTGAGGGAGATGTGAGAAAGTTTTTGGATTTTGCTCAAAAGCAACTCTTGTTGTTATGAGTATTAACAAGTGTGATAATGTTAATGAATACTTTTGTATGATGTATTTGCTGCTGTTCATTTTATCTTCTGTGACAATGCAGGATGGGAAAACTGATATAAAATACTCATCCTATAAAAGTGATAAAATTAGAAATTTCTGTGAATAGGTCCCTTGGACATTGTTTCAAATGAAGAATGTGTTAATATTTTTAATTTGAATGCTTTGCTATTCTAGACTATAAATATAAGAGTAAAATATATTATGTACCTAATACCAAAACTAAGATAGTTACTGTTATTTAGATTTAGCAGCGGCTTATAGATTTCAGTGAGGTTTGCTATTATAGGTCATAAACCTCTTTGAAATAAGGTATGAAATCTCATTCCTGAAAAATCCACAAGTGCACATTACAATATTATTTTGGGGAAAAATACAGAAATTTCATGCACTCTCTCTAGCCAACTTATAGCTCTGAACTACTTATGGGACTTAAATATACATTAAAGCAGAACTGAATTAATAAAATGCCTTAGTAAGACTTCTGTAGAAGCTGTGATCCAAGAACCAAGTTTTTGCAGATGATACCGTAGTTTGAAAACAATTTGCAAAAACTACTGCACCTATTTTAGTATGTGACTTAAACAAAAAACTGGTTTTTAACTTTGTTTTTGTTATTCAATACTTTTTGAAGAGAAATGTGAAATGGTAATAAGATCTAAGAACTCTACTTGTACACTGTTATTTACATGCTGAAAATGTATGCTGTATAGCTTAAATGGAAATATGAAAATTCTAAATACAAAATTGATTTTCTTTTATTATCATTGTATTCATTAATCCCAGAGTAATGATTAGCCAAGTACAGAATAATGTCCTTCACAAAGAAATGTGAGATAAAACTAATTAGTCTGTGCTGGTTCTAATTAGCAAATAAATTCCACTATGACGGGATTTAAAAACAAAACAGGAGAGCCAAAGCACATTAAAACCTTGTTGAAAAATGTAATTGCCCCAGAGAAAACCAATAAATTATTAGATTAAGATATTTTCATATCATTTGCCCACATTCAATTTTTATCTGATTTCTGTTGAATTAATCACCAAACAAAATTTTACTACTTAATAAAGCCAGTTATACACAAGTAGGCTTTGACTAATTTTTGGAAAAGTTCACTGTTTCAGAAAGTGTTGACTCGAAAGACTTTTACAGTAATTTTCTTGACTTTGCTTATCTGCTTTTAGGATCAATAAATTAATCTCAAATATAATGATTATAAAGTATATTTTGTCCATTTAAATAATATAATGAATAGAAAATACACATCAAAGTGTTGTTAAAAACATTCTTTGGACTGAACCATGCATTAAAAATTAACTTATGCAGGCTCTGCTGCTGCTCTGAGCTAATTATCAGTGCAATTTCCATAATTATGCATCAGATTCATTTCACAGAGCAACACTTCAGTGGGAAATAACATAATTTAGCATACCTACTTTAATAAACTAGAGTTGAAAATATGCACACATCAATTTTAAGGTATATGTGTTCTTGGAACACAAGTGTCACAAAATGTATGGGAAGTAAACCTTAATAACATGAAATTAGTTATTTTAACCAACCTTCAGCTCATGACTTTTCATAAGTCTTAATTTAAATTCAATACAGTTAAATATGATTAATGCAAATCCCTTCACTCTGAAATCTGTGATTAGATAAATATAAACTGCATTTCATTTTACCCTAGCAAGAAGAGATTAATTTAAATATAAAGAGTGTGGTCTTATTTCAGGAAATGTACTTACATTTTTGATAAAGCAAACTTTTTAAACCACTATTTTTAAGCTTAAGGACTGACTTCTCTATGTGACAGAAGTGAAATAGTGAATTTAGCATAATTTATATTAAATTAATTTTAAATATAATTTATATTATTA
>PVKM010021339.1:0-23126 GCA_004027735.1 Carollia perspicillata
ACAAAAATTGAGATTTTGTATTTTATACCTGCAGTGCCAAACTAATAAAGCTACAGAACATATTGTTGTAAGCATCAAGAAACAAGATTATTTTGTTCAGAGACTAAAATGTTTAAAAAATTGAATAATTTTCTCACTTTATTTGAGATTAATGCATTGAAAATGATGGCATCTGGACATGTGGTAAGAAAACTGCATAGATAGAGAAGGAAACACTGGCACATTTCAAATATATATTTTATTATTAACTTTTGAGATGAAAGATAATATGCAAATCCTGTTTCTATTCAAATTTTTGCTTACTGATTTCAAGATCCATCAGTGGACAAATATCAATACTAGATTGTTTGCCTAATAGTGATTTTTTATCTGCCCCATCCTTTTAGTTTCATTAACAGAATTCTCCTGTAAGAAATATCTGTATCTTCTCCAACATAGAGATTAAATATTTGTGTCCCCCAAAATGCACTTGTTGCAGTCCTAATCCACAGTGCGATGGCATCTGCACGTGGGGGCTTGAGAAGGTGATTGGATTTGGATGTGGTCATCAGAGTGGTGCCCTCCTGTGGGAATTAGCAACCTTATTAAAACGAGGAGACACGAGAGCTCTCTCTCTGTGCCTGATGTGAGAAGACAGAAAGAAGGCAGCTAGCGGTCCGCAAGTCAAGACGAAGGCTCTATCAGTACTCACCCATGCTGGTACCCTGATCTTGGACTTCCCAATCTCCAGAACTTTGAGAAACAACGTCTGCTATTTAAGCCACCCAGTCTATGGTCTTTTGTTATGTAGTCCAAGCTAAGACATTCACCTTGAATGATACATTTGTTTATTTAATTAAATAGTTATATCTGTATGGACTTCAGTGTGTGCATTATTCTATGGGTTAACAACTAAGATTATATTTACTTAGTCATTCAAGCTAATTTAGCTTCAGTCATCAAGAGTTTCTTCTGTTTGACTCATTTTTTGGAGTAATTTCTTAAACTTCTCTACAAGGTGTTGTATGTTTATGTTGTGTTTATCCTGACCTGTCTAGGATCAACTAATTTTCCAATAGGTCTTTGTTCCTGTATTGCAGAATGATGTTTAGACAAGACACCAGTATGACAGGGTTGCATGTCTCAAAGTATTTCCTTGAAGATAAATATTTATTAATTAAAAAGGGAAAGATAGTAACTTTGCAGTGGAGAATCCTCCCAGACATCTGCTTTACTATGTGGGCAGATCAATATCACCTGCAAGAAGATGTATTGACATCATAAACCCCTTTTATGTGACACAAGGAGAACACAGCATCCTTTTGGTGGTATCATGGTTTTAAAAACGCACCATTTCATTCCAATCACAGGAAAAATCAAACAAATCCAAGCTGAGGAACTTTCTACAAAGTAACTGACAAGCACTCTGCAAAATGTGTTAAGTTCATGAAGTAAAAGGAAAGACTGAGGAAATTTCACTAACTAGGGAGGCTACGGGAAAAAACTAAATGCAATATGGGGGCTTACATGGGATCTTGGGACAGAAAAATAAAACCATTAGGGGAAATATAAATAAGATATGTACCTTATTTAATAGTGTTTTGCCAATGTTACTTTTTAAGTTTCAAAAGCTGTAACGTGGCTGTGTACATTTTTAATATTAGTGGAAGTGGGGTTTGTTGATCTACAAAAACTTCATCCTATTTTTGCCACTTTTCATCAAGTTTGTAATTACTTGAAAATATTTTTAAATAAACAAAGATAATTATCTTATTAATAAGGTACAATTTTATTTTATGATATACTTTATTGCACCACAAAGGAAAGAATGAAACATATACTAATAAATGAATAGCACAATGGAAATATTCAATCCATGTAAACATTCTGTATAAAGGTATTTTTCCCACCAAACATACATTTGACCAAAATTCTGAGAATATAATTTCTAAAAGTAATATTTGCTGTTAATACTTATAATAAAATTTGACCTATCTGAATTTCTTGTATTTGAATCAAACTATTTTATGCAGTTTTAGAAAAACCCACAGAACATTAAATGATTAATCATATGTGGGCCTTATAAAAGAAAAACAAAACAAAAGAACAAACATATTGCCCTGGCTGGTGTGGCTCAATGGATTGATCACTGGCCTGTGAACCAAAGCGTTGCTGGTTCAATTCCCCATCAGGGCACATGCGTAGGTTGAGGACCAGGTCCCCAGTGCAGGGTATGGGAGAGGCAACCACACACTGGTGATTCTCTCCCTCTCTTTCTCCCTCCCTTCCCATCTAAAAATAAACAACTAAAATCTTAAAAAAAACATATTGTAAGATATTGTGTTTAGTAACAAAATTTAATTAAATTAATTACCTTTATTGAGCATATAACTTTCTGCCAAGTGCTCTTGTACAGATAATATTAAGCTCCCAGATAGGGACTAGGGTATGAATGGGAGTCACCCAAAAAAGAATTGATTTATTCTCACATGTTTAAACTTCAGTTACCTTCAAAGTACTCTCCATCTGATGCAATACACCTATTGAGATTTTTTTTTCTACTGCTCAAAACTATTTTTGAACTCATCGATTTTGATGCCTTTAGTGTTTTATTGTTTTTTATTTCACCTCTTCCACATCAGCAAAACTTTTTCCTTTGAGGATTTTTTCATCCAGGGAAACACAAAAGAGTTGTTCAGGGCAAGATTGGGTGAATAGGATTGGTGAGGCACAAGAGTCATGTTGTTTTGGGGCAAAAACTGCTGACTACTCAGTGTGGTGTGTGCAGGTGTGCTGGCAAATCACCCATCACGAAATGGGCAAACGTGTTGAAGGAATCTTCCAAAAAAACAATTCGCTGAAGTCAAATCCAGCCTCTCACCGCAACACCAGATGGTACACTGATACAGATGGGATCCTAGAATACCCACCTAGAGAGGGAAGCCTGTAGTACAATGGACCTTCCTTCCAGAAGATAATTCTGGTTTGAGGGGAGTACCCCCTCATGGAGTGCAAAAATGACCACAATTCTTTACTCCTTCCTTTATCCACAGGGCTTACTATTCTAAAGCTATTTCCCTCAAGAAGCAGGGTCTGCTCCACACTACTTGAATGTGGCCTGGTTTTGTGACTTGCTTTGATCAAAGAACACAACAGAATGGACAGTATGCCAATCTCAAGAAAACGTGTGTATTTCTTCTCAGTTTCTTGGGTGTCCATCTTTGCTGTGAGAACCACTCAGAGCCAGCCTGTTGAAGGAGGCACCACCATGTGAAAGAGAGCCCAGTTTTCTCAGCGTTAGGCCACTTTAGAGCAGAGTTCAGTCAGTCAACCACCAGACCCCAAACCAGCAGAATCACCTAGTTAATCCACACAACTACCCCTAGAAGCACAAGCAAGCCTTGTTGAGCTATAGGCTAGTGAGTCATAGTAAGCCCTTGCTATTTCAAGTCACTAAATTTTGGAGTGGCAACAGTACTTAGGCAACAGTAGCTAACTAAGTATAATAATACAAGGATTATTTTTTCCATTGTGCACAAAAGGAAAATGAGGTACAGAGAAGCTGAATAAATTGTTTAAGCATGCTCCAAGATTAAGTGCAGAGTGACAGTCGCACACCTGTCTGACTTCAAAATGTATGTCTTCCATTAGGTAGTACTGTCTCTCAAAATCCGTTAAGTATGTTCTTATTTTCTATGTTTCTGTAAGCATATTAAGTATCTTCCAGGGACTCAGCTTACAAAATTAGTATATCCAATTACAAGTGAATAATCTATTCTGAATAATTACATATCAAATATTGTTCTGATTAAAAAGATAATTATTATACTGGATATGCTTTCATAATTATCCCTCATTCTTTTTTAATATGAAATAAAATATGCTGCATAGTATAATAATTATTAAGTATCAAAGTGGATGCTTTCAAAATATGCTTCTTTCTATTTATTAAGTAGCATGTTTTATTCTTATATCAAGTATTTAAAATAGACTTTACAGTATAATTATAATATATACACATTCTTAAAAACATTTGACACAATTTTAGTTTCAATTGTAAAATATACAAAGTAAATTATCAGTTGAGCTGAAAAAACGTTGATGAAAATTCTGTACGATCTTTATTTAAACTATTGGTTATATACAGATATATTTGGAGCCAGGTAGCAAATGATGTTTTCCTTATTTTTAATTCCCTAAAGTTGATGGCTCAAAAAAAAATAAAAGAGTAATAAATGGATCTAAAAGAAATGAAACTGAGACTGAGTGTAGCTTTCTTTTGATTAAACCATAAAGTACAAGTTCCAAAGAGTCAATCTCATTTGATTTAGAAAAGACTTTCAAATATTTAATAAATAACATTCAATGGACAAGATAGTTACATACACTGTCTCTAAGGAATATTCTATTGGGCTGGAGATATTCAAATAAATTGAATAATAGCATTAGGAGTGACTGGAATGAACCTTGGGAGATATTTTCTAGGTTGTATGTTTCCACAACTGAAGAACATCTTAAACAACCAAAGCTGTGGTTATCACTGTGTTCATATTACATTTCAGGTCTTTATTCAATATCATTGAATCAAAGTTGTGACCAAGCATTTTTAAAAGACATTTTGCCTTGAAGTGTATAATGTACTTTAACACTGTAAGCATAATGCAAATGTGCTGACATTGATATCATGTTTCTTTTTCATCAACAGGTTCTTAGGTTCTTGATTAAATTCATGACCAGATCAGAACTGGGAATGAAGAAGCATTTGAAGAATATTTAAGTACTTTTCTTAATAGGCCATATAAAAATTCAATCTTCTTTGCTCCTCATATGGACTAATAATGATACACATTTGGAAAATTGGAAGTAATTGCTGAAGAAAAATTAAATCGATTCCTACTTTTAAAAGAGTTTCCAGCAAGTAACAAAGTTTCAGATGAGAATGATTGCCTGAAACACTTTACTGCCACAGGTGGACCAGGGATGGTGGAAGCGGCAGAGTCATGCTAAAAATACCACACATAACAAGTAATGTAGGCAAATATTGGAAGTCAGGCTGAAGTGCAACTTTCTTTTAATCATCTAATGTGATTTGAATTCAATAAAATGTAAAACTACAAAAAGTGTACTCTGCATATGAAATATATAATCTCTTGCTTATAGAGACTATAAAATTATTTTAACAATTAATACTAAAATCTCACTTTCCTTAGTTTGGGCTTCATGAGTCAACTGCTTCAGCTCTTTAAACCTCCCAACTAAAATAAAACTAATACTTCCTAGTTACCAGTTTTTATCATATTAGAAATATTGAGACCATAATAATAACTTCAAAATGATGACACCTAGAACTTGTTATTCTCCATGATTTGGTAAAAAAGAAAATTTAACTCAACTGGTAGGTATAGAGGGAAAAAAGGGAAAGAGCATTTATTGAGTATCAGTTGTGGTAGGTTACATCATTTCATTTGGTTTAATCTTTGAACAATTATCAAGTCAGTGAAGTAATTATCCCTCTTTTCATATGGGAATCTAAGTTTGAGAGACATTACCTGACTTCCTAGGTGGCACGGCTACGGCTACGGAGTGACTTGCTTTGGAGTCACCTGCCTCCAAAGCCCACCATCAGCCAGAGCTGCTGTCCCAGGTCAGGTGCCTGGGAATGCGTGTTAGTTGTAAACCAGATGCCCCGGCACAGGATGGAGGCACAATCGATGAAACACAACTAACCAGCAAACAAAGCATTTCCTTCCTAGAACATTCAGAATGAACGCGTTTGATGTTTACTGGTTTGTTCTGAAGCACTGTTTGCACAGGAAGATAGAGAAAGATGACTTCGTGACACTTGAACAATCCGCCGGACCACTTGCAGATGAACACATTTCCAACAACAACATTGCTGTGAGAGCTGCTTCTGCTGAAGACAGGCTTAGAAATTCACTATGCTTTGTTGGTGAAGTGCTAGGTCAGTAAGGCAAGTAGAAGATAGTTCATGGGGAACATTTTACCAAAAGTCTTTCAAATCAGTAAGTCAATACTATATTTCATCCAGTCTAAGGCATCAGTGATTATCATATATGTGTGTTACAAATAGCTAAAAAGGAAAGCAGCAGCTAATGGAAATTTTACAGTGTCATCGGTTGGAGGATGCATTCTAATTTCAGAAACTTGATAGAAAAATATGTAAAATGTAGAAAATCATGAAGTATCATAGACATAACTTTGTTTTAATGTCAAAATACATTGAGATACTTTGAAAGCAAACACAAGGACTGGATTGTCATGTATTAATCATCAGTCTGTAATTCCATATATTTCCATAAATAATCCTGCCAATGGAGTGATGAGAGGTGAGTGATGCTGCACCACAAAGAAGCCCCAGGGGACAGCAGCAACAGGGAAATGGCAGCACGGGATTCTAAACATGTGCTCATTATGAAGTACACCATAGCCAGCAATTAACCTTATCATATCTTATTGTGTCTAAAATTCTTCCCATGAACATTGAAAGCCATTAAGTTGCAGAAAATTAACAAGGTGAAGAAAGGCTGTGAAAACTAGACAAGGAGGGGTGACTGTGATTTTATCCAGGTGCATGAAATGGCTCAAGAAACAAATCAGATCGTCAGCAAATACATCTTCAAGGCAGCTTGTCCCTGTAGGGTTACCTAGGGTTCCAACGAACCATTTAGCTATTGTAGCCTTTAGGGCATCCACGTATTGACAATTTAAAGAAGTTTTCTTCATTTAATTTGTTCTGCTATTCCTAAGGAGCAAAAAAAGTCCAGTTACCTTAGCAACTGCAAGGTTACATTTTATCGCGACGCTGCAGAGCTTTTTTGAAATGAGAAAAAAAAAGTGCCTCGGAGCTAACATCCCACCTTCACCGGGGGTCGGTTTTGTAGTCAGGTTGAGAATACCATGCAAGCCCCTTTGTCTTCACAGCGCCCCACCCTCCATGACAGCGTTTTGCATTGGCTGTCTTAATTTTTTTATGGGAAATAAGGGAAGTACTGACGTCAAATATGGATATAAAGAAATTGTCAAAAAGATGCTACAGAGAGTGCAGTTCTTCACAGCTGACCTTTGTTATTTCTGTGAGAAGAGAAATTGGTGGACAATTGGCAATTGTTATAACCGGAAAATAAACATCCTGTCAAGTGTCAGTGCCTAGAAAGTCAATTTCCAGCCCTAATAGAAGGTAGCTGCAAGCCTGTCCGCAGAAGAATAGATTTTTCAGAAAGCACTAAGTTAAAAAACACAATTTAACAATTTAATTCGAAAACCACTCTAAAGCCTGTCCGTTCTTGCAGCTTATATACTTGAGGCTACATAATAAAGGGCACTTGTCAGATCACTCTATGTGACTTCAGCCATGCCTGAGGTACAATTGACATTAAAAGGAGCTCAGGAATAAGAAAATGGACAGGAAAATGGCATATAAGAAGGTGCATTAGGTATCTTTTCTGTAAAATGACTGAAATCCAAATTGAAGTAGCTTAACAATAAAAGGAATAGAAACAGACCTTGGCTTCCCCAGACTCCCAGCCCCATCTCCTCAACTAAGGCTGGGAGACAGCTCTGCTCTGCCTGGGTTCCCTTTCTCAGCACAGAAATCTGGAATCTTGATCCAGGCAGTGAGCTGGGCAACCTTATGAGTCAGTCCCGGCTTTTGTTTCCCAACTGTCCTTGATAACTTCCCTGCACTGCCTGATGCCTAATATTGTGAGTGCCGTTGCTTCATACACCATGTACACTATTTATTTGTTTCAAGCAGGAGAGTATTCCCAGCCTCTGCTATTCTATCTTAACCAGAAGCACAAGTCTTTTCTCGCCCCTAACACTTCATTCCGCACACAGTTCTGACTGGTTGCCCCTGCCTGTGATGCATTCTCCCCTGCACAGTCACCATATTCGTGCAAAGGGGAAACGTGATTAGAAAGAAGCAAGTCACATAAACAAACCTCAACATGCTTACTCTCTTTGTTCTACTGCCAGTTTCTGGAAAAAAGTATAACTATTTGCCACACAACGAAAACTAATGGCTACCAGAGTCCACTTCAGAAAACACGTTCTTATCTAAAACAATGACCATCCGGGTGTCAATTCCACTCCAATCTTACTCGAGGTTTATTGTTTCATACATTTCTGGGTTATATCCAGTGTCTATGGGGATTTGGCCACCCATGGGGGACACTAAGGGGAGCAAGAGGTTAAGTGTGGCCCCGACAGCTCATATTCCAGAGTGTTTCCTATGCCCAGAGCTTTTCAACTTTGTGAAAGCATTCACAGACCCTACCTCCTCTGTTCTACATGGTGGCTCTGGGACAGATTTGGCTTAGAAAGGAAGATGATTGATTTGGGACCTATCTTTCAGA
The DNA here is from genome assembly GCA_004027735.1 of Carollia perspicillata. Classification (NCBI taxonomy): domain Eukaryota; kingdom Metazoa; phylum Chordata; class Mammalia; order Chiroptera; family Phyllostomidae; genus Carollia; species Carollia perspicillata. The sequence continues at coordinate 8,355 of PVKM010021339.1, forward strand.
TATCTCCTTCTAAGCAGGAAGAAACAAAGCACGGGGAAGGTCGAGCCACAGGTCAAAGGTGAAGTGACTATTAAGTAGGAAACTTGATATTACTGAGTTACTGAGCTGAGGTTTCTCATACACCCATCACTGCACCAGAGCGTCACCCAGCCTGTACTGCAGGGCTAGATGTTAACTTGTACCTGGGAATGTGGAATTTTATTTCCTGCTGTTTCTAAACCAAATAAATTATCCCATCCTTCACTGAGTAAAACTCATTTGCTGTTTTCTTATCTGTACTGCCTGTTCTTCAGTCTCCACCCCAAAGCCAAGGAATGCTATTTTCTTATCTTTAGTTTACTCAGAAGAACCACATTTAATAGACCATCACAATTTTTATAAAATGATGTTAAGTGGGGAAAATAATAAAAATTTCTATCTAAGAAATAATAAAATATTATTGAAAAATATATGTTGTACACACATGCAAAGATCATTAGATGCCAAAACATTATTATATTTTTAAAATTCAGGTTAACAATTTAGGTATAGTTTTACTTTGCTTTTCATACCTTTTTGTATTTTCTAAATTTGTGATAACTGACATGTTTTATATAAAAAGTTTTCTTTAAAACCACACTCTAAAAAAATCTCTTGATGAAAATCTTCCGATTAGCCCAATTAAATAAAATGTTATTACTTTATTTACATTATGGTATTGCATAATTCACTGCTAATATTACGATGTATTCTATATGAAATTATTTATTATGTCTACCTAATTATATATTTAAAGGCAGAAATCGTGTTTTTATTTTTTAATCTTGTAATAATTAACTTGCTCAGTTAAAATAATTAACCAAATGACTTTTAAAATTGTGCTTTTCTTGCTTATAAATCTTGGAGAAGCTTCAAATAAATACAGCTGACATCTATTGAGTTAATGCACTATGTTTGGTTCTGTTCTAGGCAGTTCTATGTGATCTATCTTATTAGATTATCAGAATTATGTTTTTTTTTACAATTTTTATTTATATACCAAGAAACTCAAATGTCAGGATACATCAGTTATACGAGGTTTAACAGTTTGGAAATAATGGAACTAGTATTTGAAACCAGTTGGTAACACCATAGGCTGTGCTATGAGCTACCATTTGACCAATAAATAGTCTTCATACTTCAATAATATTAAAAATCTCTGTGGGGCAGGGATGAAGGAGAGAATTATGCAGGTGTGTAAAATCCATTTCCTTGTAGGAATTATATGAGTATCCGGCTCAAAGCACTGTTTTAAAAATTAAATAAATATATGATGATGACTCAGCTTGTTAAATAAGGAGTGTTTTATAAATGCTAACTAATATTAATATTGTTACTCATATGTGCTAGCTATTGTTAATTCAGTTAGTCTGGAACAGCTACAGCTGAGAAGACTTTATTTTTTAAGGGGAAGCGTGAGCTCAGGACATGCCTGCACTCCGAGGAAGCTGCTGTACCAAAGGCTTTTCCACCGAGCATTACTACACCATTAAGGTTTCCTTAGCGATTTCTTTCTGCGATTCCTCTATTCCTGACAATCAGAGGCTTTTGCTTTATACTTTTATTTTGAAATAAATGAATACTGCCATAAGATTATGAGTTGGTCGTCACGACCAAAAGAGAAACATATCAATTTTTAATCTTGTTCCACAAATAAATAGTAACATAAGAAAGCCAGGTTCAAATCTTGTCTGTTTTAGTAAACAGGTCAAATTACAACACAAAAGTAAAATACACGCAGGGGATTTTAACTTCAGAACCTACTATTAATGAAAATAAGGGCTTACTTTCGCAGTCACTACAGAGATCTTATTAGAAATGCCTCCTCCATCTCCTACTTTTTCAGATCCTTGGGTATACTTGCGTAAGTGCCCTCAAATGCAGCCCACTTCGAAAATAATTTTCTAAGGCTTAGTGACAAAAGACTAAATTCTATAGCCACACTCCTGTTTCCAGAGCCACAGTTGATTGATGGCTTCCAAAACCTTCTTATACAGCACTGACATTTCAAAGATACTGGCTGGCTAGTCTGAATTTTCCATCTGGCATGCCTGATTTCTTTTGTCCTACTTTCTCATAGTGACTTATTCTGTCCTTGAGCTCTAAAACTACTTTGATTTAATTTAGGCCTGGGGGTTTGGGAGAAGTTTATTTAAACAAGAAATGAGAGTAATGCCTCCAATGGTGCATGATGATGTGGAAGCAAATCCCTGACTTCCTGGCATTTATTTGTGTAATAATTCCTCCTTCAACTACAACCAGAAAAATATTCCAGAACCTTCCACGCACTTACAAACAAGAGAGGTGGTCAATGATTGCAAAATGAGAATGTAGACAACATTCATTTATTTCAGGCCAAACCAAACTCTACTTCTGCCCTTTGAAAAGAGATAATTAATGTAAATAAGATATATAGCACTTAGTGCTAGGGAAATAGTTAGTGCATGTTAAAACATTCTCACACATTATACCATTAAAATTTCATTCATAGTAACACTGTGATATAAAATCATTTTCTCTAAGTCTTGGTCAGCTACTAAAAAGCTGGCTGTTTCTGTGGAAAGTTTTCTTTAGGATAGTGGCTCTGTCTCAGTAATACTTTCATTACGGCTACCCCCAAAGTAAATCTAAAGCACATGCTATACAATAGATCCAAAATGCCATTCTATTTATGCTATTAATTAACACTATTAATGTTTTGTTTTTGCAGACCAAACCCACAGTATCTTGATAGATGCCATCACAGAAAAGGCAGACAGTGAAGAGGTAGTTAAGTGTTTGGCAGTGAGTAATAGTCATAGATAATTATATATATAATATACATATATTTAAATATACTATATATTATATAATAATATATTTATAAGTATAAATATACTATGTATTAAGCGAGAAAGAGACAAGAAGAGAGAGAAAGATAGAAGAACCTTTATACTACAAAGAACTATGGGAAATTTGAGAACAGTTTTGAAATATTAGTACAAATGGGCTATCCTATTTCTGAAGCTACACACAATAAGGTTCAAGTCCACAGACTAGATATCTCACCTCCCAAAAGGCTTCTCAGCATCTCTTTCCACCACCCAGAAAGTAAATGGTAAAATAATCAAAGGTATACTGGAAAAAATGTCATCAGATTTCCTTTCAAGCAGTAGTTTCTTCTTCATTGTTTTTGTTACATTTTGTTTTTAAAGACCTAAGATTATTCATCTATTAAACACATGTGCTATTTCCAGAATATTTAAAATCTATTCTAGTGCTAGTGTCCTGTAATGAGATTATTTTGTACTAGGCACTAGAAAGGTAATTCTGTTGGCGGAGAATACCATAAATTCTCAAATAAATAGTAAAATAGTTTGCAGTTATTATTCAGAGTGAGTGATAGAAATTGTCTGGATGAGGGACATACTTGCTAGGCACAAAGACTTATGTCATTTGTGTAAAATTTGTATTCTTAATATCACTCTGATTTTTTTAAAAAAGACTCAAAAATTTAAAACAAAACTCATCAATAGAAACATATACAAAATTATTTAAGAAAAAAGATCAAAGATCACATAGAAAGCAAAGAAATCATGATCTGGGATGAGCGATTAACAAAGCTCTCAATTTCTGTATTGTTTCTCATTATTGCAAAACAAATTACTCCAACACTTTGCAACTTTTTTAGTTATGTAAATGTGGTAAAGCATTCGGAAAAATACGGAGAATTAAGAGTCAGTGATTCTCAAAACATTTGTGTGCTTAAGTTTCAATTTTGCATATATTAAATTAAATATCCAGGCACACCTCAGTTGTACTAAACTAAATCTCTGGGGGATGGGCATAGATTTTTATTATTATTTTGTAACAAGCACTTCAGATAATTCTGTTGTATCAGATCCAGAAACAATGTTTTGAGAAACAGTCTTTACATGGTAACTTTCAACTGTCAATTACCTCTACATTCTTGGTAGATAATACAATAAAGACCCATATTTAAAAACATTTCAGTCAACTTCTTATATTTTCCCACATCCACTATTTTCTGGTTAAATTGGTAAAAATTTCCAAATTTGTATCACACAAAACACACAAACATACACACATACACATATATAAAACCAACACAAAAAAATCAGAATGTAAAAGATAGAGATATAATGTTTTGCTTTTTTAATTGATAGAATTCGGGAATTAAGAAGAATTACAGTTACACATTTAGTCCATGTTTTTATTTTCAACATTTTACTTGTCATGCTTATGGTGTTTTGTACTTACAAAAAGTTGTATCTTGTTATCATTTCACTATATTGCTACACATTAACTTCAGGACCATGCTGTACAAAATGTAAAACTTATTATCAAATTTGTCAAAACTTTTATTTAACCATAAGTCTTTAGGTTACTTTTCTGGATATGCACATCACAGGTTTCTGGATGAACTAGAATTGAAGAGACAACAGCCACGCCTCACTTTATTGAAGGCAAGAAACTCCTCCACCAGCAAAAGCAACACAACCTGCTTTATCATGGTGCTCTCTTTATTACGGTTTTCTGGAACCAAACCCACAGTATATCAAGGTATGCGTGTATAGTACATTTGAACATTAGTAATTATTATTGCTTCCTATTAGATATGCACTTGTTTTCCACTGGACTAATTATAAGATCTGTCATTACAAAATAAGAAAACTGCTACAAAATGACTAATTTTAATGACCTTAGAAATATCCATACAGAACTCCCATTAGGACCATGGACAAAACTTTTAATGTTAAGCATATGACCCAGCCTGAATTTAGATCATTTGAAACTAAAATTATCTAATCCCACATAATGTAGTGGAAAAATGTTTACTAATTAAAACAACTTCACCAAACCCTATGAATATACACAGAGAAGCAAACCTGGTGATGCAACTAATTCATATAAATTGAGTGAATTATTGCCTCAAGATATAAAGATATAGGGACAGACAAAATAAAAGTAATGGCAGCTCCAGCTGCTAACATAAACAGAAATAGGAAGCTCTATCATTTGTCAAAGGAAATAACACTTGTGTTTTCTGGTCTCTAAGAGAAAAAGCATAAGACTTTTTTTCCACTTAAATATTTACAGTCTATCACTTTTACTATTATGAATTAGTATCATCAGCATATTCTTGCTGTTTTTGATATCAGTAGGTCTCTGCTATTCATCAAATGATCTAGGATTGTTAGCTATGTGTAGGAAATTTTAATCATGCAGAAAATGGGTTGATATTGGCATTTACTTGCCTAGTAAATAATGTTAAATCCTAGAACGCCAAATCACACAGTACACTTTACATCAAATAAATGAGTAACTATTGTATCACCCAAACCTATAGAGAAATTACAGACATGAAATTGATAATGATTAGGTTATTAAAAATTTGATACCGTATCACTCATATAGTATTGTAGCATCATCATCATTAGCATTCACTGCAACTTTTAGTGAGACTTTTCATGTATTAAATGCATTTCAGTTATTGGAGACACATGTTGAATAAGACACAGGCTGGTCCCTTGAAGAGATCATAGACAAGTCGTATTATTATGTGTTTTGCATTGTTATAGTGCAGTGACTTTTCAGCATTTTTCACCTCATGGCACACATAAACTAATTACTAAAATTCCACAGGAAACCAAAAAATATATTTTTGTAGATCTGACAAAAATATATATATAATTTTGATTCTTTCATGCTGGATGGCTATTGTTGTGCTGGCTGTTGTTATTTTTTAATGTGACAATCTAAGAGGAAAAAGATCAATACCTGACTGAGTAGTTAGGTATTGTATGTTTTTGAAAAGTTTTGTAGCATACTTGGTAAAAATCTCTGCTCTAGAATATTGTGTTTAAATTAAAGATTTATAAATGTGCATTAAAAAAATGTATACAGTATACTACCTCTAGGTCCAGAATGGATACCAGGTCAGACACACACACACACACACACACACACACACACACACACACACTATATTTATATATATGTGTATACATATATAATGTAATTTTAAATTATGTTGATGATGATATAAGAAACACTCTAGTCATGATAGTTTTATATTTCTTTTTTTTAAATATTTTTATTTATTTATTTATTTACTTTTTAGAGAGAGGGGATGGGAAGGAGAAAGAGTGGGAGAGAAACATCAATGTGTGGTTGCCTCTCGTGAGCCCCCTACTGGGGACTTGGCCTGCAACCCAAGCATGTGCCCTGACAGTTTTATATTTCTTAACCCCTTAATCTCATTTCTGGATTACCTGAAAATTTCCCTCCAAGATATTCAATCAATGTCCAGAAAACACTGGCTCTCCCAGCCCACAGTGAATCTGAAATACATCGAATGATGCACATCGAATGATACATCGAAATGTACTTTCGATCTCATCAGTGCATTGCATGTTTGTCAAAATGTATTCTATTTCTTTTAAAAAGCATTCATTTATCAGTTGTGATTATTATTGTAATTACACAACTTAATTTTACAAATACTAATAAAAGATGAATACAAAAAGGATGATTTCAATTTATGAAAATTACATCCAAATGTTGGGATGTAATTCCCCTCTCTCTTGAAATAAATAAATAAAATCTTTTTTAAAAGACAGAAACATTCTCTCTAAATTTGTCTTGGCCTTTTCAGTATTTTCACAAAAGGTTGCACAAGTTCAAACATTATAGTCACATTCTAGGATCATCTGCCCTTTTTCTGAGAATAGCAAAGTTTCCTACTTGCCACCAGTTAATGAATGTTATGTCTCATTGGCCAGAACTGTGTCAGAAAACTATACCAGTTTCCTAGTATTTTAGCTGACCTCACCCCTATAGTGAATTTGTAGAAGAGTTGGGAATGGGCATTGCATTAGCAAAGCAATGATATCTGCTAATGCCGTCTTTCACTCGTAAGTCTTTACTGAGTCATTATAAAGGTTTGGGTGACTCGGGCACCGGCCCGCAGTGTCCACAGCGTTATGGATGAGATATGAGGCAAATTCACATGGACTACCAAGTCCTGTGGAGGAAAAGGGATGGCGAGACTACTCTCTCAAGAGGAGAGCACCCTGACCCATGTCTTGACAAGCTTTTATTGGGTTCAGTTTGCACAGGAATAAAGCTCATCAATCTTTGTCAGGCAGAAATGATTAAAGAATAGATAACATTCAAAGAATTCTGAGGGCTTATTCTGAGCCAGGGTCAGATAGTTAAAGGGCCATAAAACTTTTTGGGGAACAAACTCACTTCCTGCTTGGTCCCTTATTATTTAAATTGAGGGTATTAACAAAGCAGGTTTCATGCATTCTTTCTTAGGCCTGATCACCCTAGGGAACCCACCCTTTCCAGCACAGGGTGGCACCCACCTCCAGCATTGTTTCAGGCTGAAGTCATTGTTTCAGGCTTAAGTCAGGCAGAGGAAGTAAGGCAGCCAAGAGATTAGGAGACTTCTAACAGACAGAATAAGGACTCAGGCTCTGTCAAAGCTGGACAAGAGTCCATCACCCCCTTTTTCTATAGCTCCCCAAGTCTTTCATTGGGGCTCCCATGATGGTGCCTGTCTCAGGCCATCCCTTCCTTGAGGAATCGTACCTGTCATTGGCTAACCAATCAGGCATTGGGGGCCAGGCAGGGTGAAATAAAAGGAGCAAAGGCAGTGCCCCTGCCAGGAAAATAAAGTTTATCTCCTTAGTGGCTTATGGTCCCAAGGTCTCTTACTCAGCCTTAGCCATGGCGGAGGTTACAGCTTCTAAAACCAGGCAGGGCAGTGAGAAAGAGAGGAAGAGAAACATCAATGTGTGGTTGCCTCTTACACATCCCCTACTGGGGACCTGGCCTGCAACCCTGGCATGCGTCCTGATAAATCGAACTGGTAACCCTTTGGTTCACAGGCGGGCACTCAAGCCACTGTGCCACACCAGCCAGGGCAGAATGTTACCATCTTAATGGCACCTGCGAGTTATCTCTATATTTCTTGTTTATTGAGACAAAGGAAGGAAGAAAGAAAAGAAGGAAGGGAGGAAGTGAAGAAGGGAGGAAGGGAGGGAGAAAGAAGGAAAAGGAATGATGGAAATAGGGAAAGATAAAAGGAAAAAAATACATAAGATGTAGGAGGAAATTTTTTGGCTATTTGCAGATGAAAGCATTCCTGATACCTGGTAGTGACTGGAGAGGAGGAAAAGCAAGACCAGAAACATTTTTCATTCAGATTGCTTCATAATATTCTTGAGTTACGTTCCACTATGAAATTAACAAAACTGCAAATCATATGAATGTAATTGAGTCAAGGAAGATGGGATGTGTAAAAATCTTATCAAAGAACTCAAAGTATCAGTGAATAAATGTGTACTGATTCATATAAATAGATTGGCAGACATAAAATTTACATACATATGCATCATTTTTTAAGGTTTCTTACATAAAATGTCTCTTTCAATAAATCAACAAATGCAAGACCAGAAAGAATTAAATAAAAGTCGTTTTACTATACTCTAGAAAAAAATATTAGTTAAAATGTCACTAATGTTAAAAAAATTATGTATACATTTTCATCACAAAATTTTATAAAATTCTATATAACAAATTGGAAGAAGAAAATAAAAATTGAAAATTAAAATGATGAATTTCAAAAGTTATATTAAATAAGATAAAGTTCCACCAAGTATTTAAAAACCCTTAAAACATTATAGATTATTGGATCTTATTATTGCTATAAAGTTCTAGAAGTTTAAGAAAATAATTTCTTTTGTTGGATATCAAACAATTAAGGAGCATTTCTTGACTATGTCTTTATTCAGAGTAGAGTTATCTACTCTACTTAAATAGCAGAATGTAGAGTCAGAATCTACAGTTTTAGCAGAAGCCTAGTGTAAAACATCCCTTGAGAGACAGAATAAAGTATTTGCCTACACGTTCTATAAGAGGGATTTACTTTATGAGTAAACCGATTGTTTAGAAGTAGCTTTTCTTGTTAAGTATAAATCAGCCAATCTTTAATTTCTGTCTGTCGGTCTTAGTGTTGTTACCAGTAGTAAGACAGAGATAAGACAATTTCTTTACCCACTGATAGGGTTCTTCCATTCTATCCCACTCACCTGCTTTCAGACTTTCTTATTTCTGGGATAATACATGCTAATTTTTTTCTAACACTTCTGTCTTGAAATGTCTTTGGATAAATTGCCACCAAGTTTGTCCTACTCTGGCTGTGCACCATCTCTTAACATACCAGAACTTAAACTTGAAGTTGGCCAAAGTATTTCCAAGTCCAACATAATAAGAAATAGATAAGTATCTTTTGAGTTTAAAATATTTTCTTGGAAATTTCAGACATGTCTCTCCAGTATCTTCTTAATATAGATATTTATATCTATTCATGCAACATAAGATTCTATTAACTTTTTTATATACCATAAACCCTTGCTACCCTTTTATGCATATCCTTAGTCATGAGAGTTGCCTTTCATTTTTGTTATTTTGAGTCTGAATTCAAATAATCAAAATGTATTGTAGTTGAATCCCCTCACTTTTTTATACATATTAATTATATAGATTGCTGCTATTGGTTGGGGATACTGACGACGAACCAGAATCAGCTTTGGATACTTTATATATACATTAACCCTAACCTCTCTGCAACATAACTAGGTAAGAATTTTCACTTGCTTTAAAGATTAGTGGCTCAAAGGAGGCTCAATATGTCAAAGTATATGATTCAAAAAGTATACGCAGATATAAGATTATTCTATGTATCTCTCCAAAAGATTTGCAAAAGAGGGGTCAAAGGAGTTTTAGACAACTCTTTTAGAGCCATGATATCTACAAAAAGTGGTCCCCAGATCAAGAGTGTCAGCATTATCTGATAGGATCTCCGGACCACACCTGAATCTGAAAGGCACCATCTTAGAGACAACATGAATCACAACCTTCTCTGATACCCATTCCCTTTCCATAACAGTGGATCATTGGAGTGAACATTTCTAGTCTCTTATTCTTTTGCAAGAAAGCTAATTCTGGGGTTATGCATGGTTTGGAGTGTAACGTCCACAATTATGTGTGCTAAAATGTCTTGTCCTCTTCCATCCATCTTCACTCCTACTGTTGCTCATAATCTTGGCCCATTCCCACAATTACTGTCAGAGATGTGATACATCCGGATGTATTACACCCACCACTCACCATCATCCATATTCTCTGGTGTTTGGCCTGACCTGCCAGGAACTGTGTGAGCCAAGCACACCTTAGACTTTGCTGCCAGCCAGGGTCTACTCAACAGACTCAGATTTTCTCCAGCAGATCTTATGGCCTAAAATTGAATTTGGAATAGGTGATGCGATTTGGATTCACATCAAAGCTATGTTCTCCAAGAGATTTTGCCTGAAGACAATTTATGTCTACATTTGAACAATGATGACTAAGAATCCAATCATTGATAAAACATACCCTAACACCCACTTGATGGCTGGTGACCTTTGTATCTTTTTGTTAGAGGGCATTAGCCTGACTCATCACCACCTTTCATTGTTAGTAGCTTTCCATAGACACAAAGAGCACATATATTTCTCAGAAGCTTCCTCAAGTACTATCTCAGATAATTCATCACACAAATATTTTGAGAATGGTTGAAAAAAATTATCTGAAATTACACTCCCTGATATATATTAGATTAATACTTGCCATGTAATCGGCAAGTCTGAACATGATATATTCCCTCTAAAAGATAATTTAGTAATTTATATTTTCACACTGACACTTTCAACCCTCGGTCATGTATCACGCATGGGATCATACATTTAAATAAATAAAATCATCAAGTTGGTTTGACTTTTGTAACACTGTTGGATATACCTATTTCATGTGAGAACATTCAAGTATCCAAGCATGTTTATGTGTACCACCTACTGCTTCAAAACTTTTTGGATTTTATTTTTGTAAAGTTTTAAATGATTAACTAAACTGTAAATCTAGGTTAATAAGTCACAAGTGAGTATCTGGGAAGGAATGCTTAAATTAGAACCTGAGTCCCAGATATGCATCTACTAACTCTCTAACCATAGACAACACTTATTTGTTTCTGATTTCGTATCTAAATGAGGTAATATTATATATTTTTATTAAAATGTAATGCATTATTTACATTGAAATGCATTATTCTAGCCCTGACCATTGTGGCTCAGTTGGTTGGGTGTCATGTGCATGTCATGAGGCAAAAATCACCAGTTCGATTCCCACTTGGGGCACATGACTGAGTTGCAGGTTTAGTCCTTGGTTGGGGCACATGCAACAGGCAACCTGTCAATGTTTCTCTCTCATATAGATGTTTCTCTCCCTTCCTCCCATTTTCTTTAAAAATAAATAAATAAATATATATATATATATATATTTCAAAGAAATACATTATTCTATGTCAAGGAATGCTTTAGGTGATAATGCAACAAACTTCTACAATATAAGATTTTTAGTAAAAAAAAGTCAACACATCCTGCCAATCAAAAAAATAATAATGATAATAATAGCTGATAGTTACATAAACTTTTACTTGCCAGAAGCTGTTTTAAGAATTTTTTGTGTACTACCTCATTAAATACCATAATGTAATATAGGTAGATACTTTTATTATTCCTAATTTACAAATACAAAAGTTGAAAAACATGAAATTTAAGAAAATTTTTGAGTCATGTACTAATAAGAACAAATACAGGACATGATCTATATTTACATCTACATCTATATTTATATCTATATCTAAAACTATACACACATAGATAAAGTATATCTTTGTATCACCCAAGAAACACCCTGTGTTTACTAGCCTATATTATTAATTTTTGAAATGTATTAGTATGATTTTCAAATTGCTTTTGGAAATTTGCTCAACCTTTTAAAAATATCAACCCCGTGTTTGACATATGTACCTTCTACATATCAAAATATATTTTCTTCTGTGAGATTCATAAGACAACTTTCAGAAGTGGTCTTGAATTATATATACCCTTGGGTATAGGAAAGCCTTTATATAATTTTGAAGTGTTAAGAAAGTGAAGTATAGTAGTCAATGAAAAAGTCTAATGTTAAATTTTAAATATATAATCTTATCTTGTCCCAAAATTATAAACAAGAGTTTATAATTGATAATATAGACTAGGGCAACTGTCACAAATGCTTAATTCATTTGGGAAGATGCACTTAGAAATGAGGAGTTATGGCAGATTGCTGGACTCACAGTTCTAGGAAATGCCAGAAACTAAACAAAACAGTGATTTAAAATAACAGCCAAGTCAGCAATCTTTTTCAGATGTTTTTTTGATACCCCTGATGCCTGAATAGTTTTAGAGTTCTACTGCTGTGCCATAGAGACAAAGTGACTTTGATTAGAAACACAAGAAGAATAAAAACTACATGGAGTCAAACTCTCTCTTTTTTTTTTAGGAGAAAATAAAAGGAGTAATTTTAACATTGCTTTTCAGAGCAAAGATATTAAGATTCCCAGTAGTGGAATTATTGAGTCAGAAAGTGCAAGATGTTTAAGCCATTAATGTGGGCTCCAAATTGCTAGCAAAAGACTGTACTAGTTATAATTCATCAGCAATGTATGCTCACATACATACTCTTGGCAATATTGGGTTTCATAGTTTTTTGCTTACTTAAAATGTATTTTAAAATGACACTTTCTTACTGTTGTAATTTGCATGTGTTTGATTAGATACATATTCTTTTCTTACTCCCTGCATTTTCCCCTTTGTAAGTCATCTGTTCACGGTCTTTATGTATTTATTAGCTGAACACTTACCACATTTTCACTGATATTTTCAAGAACAGGTTAATTTCTTGTATACACATGTTAAACTCATCGTCATATATAGTAAATGTTTTAGTCATTTAGTTATCTTCTACGTTTTACATTCTCAGAATGCAAAATTTATTTAGAATCTGTATTTCTTTTGCTAATGACTTCTTATACTATTCTGGCTTTAAAAGGTATTTCTTCAGTCATCCTACATCATCCATAAACGCAAAGTACATTTCTATTGCATTTTAATTTTTCAGCAGTTTTAGTAAATTTTTTTCTGATGTTAAAAGTAACATACAGTAATTTTTTAAAAATTAGTTTTTATAGACAATATTCCAGACAGTAATGATGTAGATAATATGCAAAGGACATTCATGATTTCCAGCTCACCCGAAATATGAAACTATGGCCAGGACTGATAAAGAGAATGCCACCGTGAACTTCTCTCTATCCACTCCCTTTTAGATGCATTAAGAGAAAAACAGCACATACCTGTACCTGAGCTGCCAGTCCCCAGAGAAACTTACTTTTGCATTTGCAATAAATTAAAAAGAAACTTCTCTCACCATTGCTTTAGCATTAGAAGAATGTCTTTTTACCCATTGGGCGGAGACTTGTCATATAATCACCTGAATGTTGATCTTATGTAAATAAAGTTACAGAAGAGGAAGAGGATCATAATGTCCAAAAAAGAAAACAATTACAAGGATCAATTGAATGCCCAGGAGTTTCCTTTCTTCTATCATAGGAAGGCAAGGTGACACAGTCATGTCTTGGAGATAATTAATACAATGTGTTTTTAATGCATGATTTATAAAATAAATATTTTGTGTTCTCTGGCTCTGAATGCGGGATATCTGACTTCAGGTTTGCCCTTTTCATTCACTAGTGGCAGAGGGACAAGGACACAAAATGAGAGAAATAAGGGCACATACAGAGCCAACAAAGGCGGCCAGCAGGAGAGGAGGCAGGAAATCAAAGGCAGGTGGTAGGATCAGATGGCTAGAAGAAGCTAGATATAAACCCCACATCCTTTTGTTTGTCTTTATGTAAAACCCTGAAGAAGAAGGAAAAAAAAACAGTCAAAGAGATTATAAGACAGCAAGGTTTATAAACAATTCTATCACCTAATAAATAGACTATCAGTAGTTTTAAAGTATAATTAGTTTGCCTACTGAAAATTCAAAGTAAAGAAACATCATGAGGAGTGGTAACTTCGTAACAAAAATACTTGAAATTTTCTTAAAGTAAATTTGTTAAGAGTCTAATGTTTAGGCAAAGAGAAAAAATAATAGAAGTCATCTATTACAAATTAGCCACCAGCTGCTATGGGAATTATAAAGTAGGTTTAAATAGCTATGTGGGGCCCTTGCATGTTGCTATAGAATATAGCTACTGCTTCTCCAAAAGCTGTACCTGACATACTATAGGAAATAATTACAAAGTTCTTGAGGTTTAAAACTCAACAAAGGGAATCAAGTGGTTTTACTGTCATGCAACATTTTGAAAGTGACAACACTGTAATAACTTGTGGTTTGCAGTTAACCAAGCAAATAATTTGACTTAATTTATATGTTTATGTTGATATAGTAAACACAATTCAAACAGCACCATAATGATAGAGTGTTTTGAAACCTATTACAACAAAACAAACCATATAATTACACCATTATACTAGTTACTGCTAGACAATAGAACATAGGCACAGAGTATGAATGTTTAGCTAGATAAAATAAATGCCCAAATGATAGGGGTCACCACTTCAGGTTCTTCAAATGCTAGGTTTCCTCTTAGGGTCTGATCTAAATAGAAGAAAGCCATCCTTTTCTCTCTCTTTTCTTTAAAAATATACTCATATTTTATTGATTATATTATTACAGTTGTCCCAATTTTTCCCCCTTCGTCCCTTCCACCCAGTGCTCCCCAATCCCCCCGCATCCCCCCTTAGTTCATGTCTAAGG
>PVKM010021340.1:0-22633 GCA_004027735.1 Carollia perspicillata
GTGTCAGACACAGTTCTAGGTATTTGGGACATGTCAGTTACCCACAGAGACCAACCCCTGCTCTGAGGGACTTACATTTTAGGAGGCAGACAATAAACAATAAGTATATGAAAGGAGAATGTTATTGTAGCATGTGAAACGGTGATGGGCTCTTCATTAAAAAATACAAATAAGTAGAGCAAAAAGAGTATTTGGAGTGCTGGGAGAAGGGTTGCATTTTAAATATTGGGGTCAGGGTAGAACTAAGCACCTTTAGAAAATGAAGTTTACTATGGATTTCAGCTGGAATGCAGGGAAAGAGATAGAAAGGAAGCTGGGTAGGACATTGATATGCAGACCGAAGAGACAGGGCCTTTCAGAATCTGAGCCATAGAGAGTATTGCAAATAAAAAACATTCTAATTTTTCCGTTAAAAATACAATAAAGTGAGATTGCCATATACATTTTTTAAAGTTCAGTTACTTGTAATAAGGCTTGTGATGTACAAACAAGATAAAGAGGACTTTGTTAAGTTTAACACGTCTCTCAGTTTTTGCCCAGATCAGTCTGGTCCTGGCAGAGCTATAAGACCCAAGGGTGAAATACTACCTATGTGATAATATAGCTACTCACCGAATCTCGTAGTTAAATGCATGTATATTATTTAAGTGTAAATTTAAGATGAAAGAAAAGGTAGACATTTTTATACTTATCACTTTAAAAAATTTTTAAATTGTATTATTTCCATTACCACTTAATCCCCTTGTAACCTCTCCACCCCCACCCCCATGCAATCACCAGGTGGATTGTTTGGAGGCACAGGACTCACGTTTCTCTTAAGTAGCTCAGCATTTGGTCTTCCTTCTCCATTGCCATGTAAGGGCAGTGTGGGTCGGATAAAGGCTGTGGCCAAACCAGAACTACTAATGCACTTGGAATGTGAACTTATGTCTCTTAGATTAAATTTGAGAGCTCTCAAAGTACATAACTCTTTCAATTCATTTATTAACTCAAAAATATTTATTGAGGACTGTTATATGTAAGGTGCTTTGGGAGGATCAGGCAATTGAGCAATGAACCAAGAAGGCAATCCCTGGTATTAGAGAGCTTTATTCTAGTGTGGGAAGGGAAAGAAGTTATACTGAATAATAACGAACTTAATAACGAAATAAGTAAATGTGAGGTAGTAAGTGCTTAGCAATATGAAGAAACTGAGTGATGGGTGGCTGCTTTCCATTGGGCATTTGCTTTGTGTCATGTACTGTTACAGTTGTTTTATAAGTACTGTCTCTTTTGACCATCTTCATGATCTTATGTAGAAGTTATTATAATCCTTATTTTGGAAATAAATAATAGGGAAACTAGAGTTTATATAGACAATAACTGTCAGAGCTAGAAAAGACATTGAGTGAGTGGATTCTTAAATAAACTTCTTAATCAACTTGCTATACTGCTTTCAGGGAAGTCACATGTGAGCCAAGATTTGATTAATGTAGGGGTCTGCAAAATATTGCTAATAGTGCAAATATAGCGAACTATTTGGGGGATAAATTTTTGTAGGGACACGGGTGTACCCATTCATTCACATGTTTTACTACTGATTTTGTGTTACAGAAGCAGAACTGAGTAGCTCTAGAAAAGACTGTCTGGCCCACGGTCTTAAATATTTACTATATGTCCCTTTACAGAAAAATAATTGCCAATCCCTGGACTAAAATAAGGGGCCAAGCCATGGGATATATTAAGAAAAACCTTTCAGGCAGTGGGGAGAGTAAGTGAAAAGCCTGAAGTGGGACGTATCTGAGGTGGCGCAATAGCCTGGTAGGGCTGAAGCAAATGAATGAAGCAGGTGTTGAGAGACAAGATAGAAATAGTAACAAGGCCACTAATGACTCTTAACAGCCCAGCAAAGGACTTGGAAGTTGATCCTGAGTAATATGGGAAGCCACTGAAAAATTGTCAGTGTAAAAGTGACATGATTTGATGTAGTGGACACTGTGATATTCTTCCCAGAAACCCCTTCAAGATTGAAAGCCTTACTCCCTCAGGGCATAAGGTGCTGGCAGCAGCAAACCCTCAGGCATAGGTCCTTCTCCTAAAATTGCCTTAATTGAAGAGAGTTGATGCTCTAAGTTAAGACATGCCTCATTCCTGGGGGCAGGCTGCAACAATGACTGGATGATGTGAGAATATAAAGTTTCAGTGTTATTGCTCAGCCTTGGAACCAGTATGTGAGGCCATGGCAGTATCAGAGCTCCGGTGGGGTTAGCCGAGGCCCTCACTGAGACTGTACTGCAGCTCACCTTCTCCCTCTGCCCAATCCTGCTTTCACCTCCGGCACAGGAGATGGTGCCCAGGTCATTTTCTAACAAATCTCCTCCATACTCATCTTTATAGCAGAGTCAGCTGCACTGGGATCCTGACCAGCAAATTCTGACTTGCTTATGAGTAGCAACACTAACTGCAAACAGTATTATAGGTGATCAAGTGTGGAAGAAATGGAGATGAATAGAAAAGTTTTATAGTGTTTGATATAGGATATGATGATTCATAGATCAAAATGGGCTGAGATTCTTAGAATCTGGATTTATTTTGATGGTTGTTCCAATGGGAATTGTAAGTAAATTGGAGGTGAGGTATGAGGAAAAGATAGATAGATAGATAGATAGATAGATAGATAGATAGATAGATAGATAGATACACAGAGAAAGAGCAGTTTGGGATAGCTACAAGATTTTTAACCTAAGCAACTGACAGATGATCAGAATTTCTACTTTTGAAATTCTGGTGGAATGCATTCTGTGGGGAAGAAAATCAGGAATTTGCTTTGTGGATGTACGTTAAGCCCTAATGCATAGGGTATTATTGTTAATGCCGTAACACATTTCTCAACAATCTCATGACTTAATACAATAAAAAATTTTCACTCATCTATAAGCCAACATGGATATCCAGGTTGGACAATTTTCTGGACACTCTTCCCTTCAGGGTTGACTAAGATTCGAGCTCTCCTATCTCCTGGTTCTTCCATCCTGTGGCCCCAAGACTGTGTTGTTGTCTTTCACCAACAGAGTATAAGATCATATTCTATACCTAAGTTAAAAAGGGCCACAGAGAAATGTAGTCTTTGACCGAGTGCCCCTTTCTCATCTGCTCTATACTCTAAGTAAAGGCACAAAGCTTTGAGAATCATCGTCATTTTTGCTGCATCCATGTTAAATATGAAATTTTTCTTGTACATCCCAGAGGAATTCAGGGAATATGTCTGGAATGAAGAATTAAATTGGAGAGCCTGCAGGAAGTAGATGGCATTTAAAGCCAAGAGGAGGCATCCCATTTCCTAGGGATTAGTGTTCATTACAATGGGAAGACATTTGTCCTGAACCCTGGGGCCATTTCAGTATTTACAGGTCAAGTGAATGAAGTAAAACAACAAAGAAGACTGAACGAAGATGTCAGTGAAAGAAAAGGAGAACAGAGTGTGGTTTTCTTGAGGCCAAGCAAGGAACACATATTGAGGCTGATGCTAGAGATAAGGTGAATTCAGAGAATTGATTGTTACATCTGGAGTGTGATCTTAATAAGATGAGTTTTGTAGAACCATGAGTCAGACACCTGATCAGAGTAAGTTTAAGAGAATGTAGGCAATTGTGAAATGAAGCAGCAAATACAGCAAGATTTTTTGAGAAGTTGTATACAAGGACACAACAGCTTTTTATGAGGCTGGTGCTATACTCAGTGTCTAAAATAGAAAAAAAAATGCATTGAAATACCTGACCTTACCAGGTTAGTGAACCATATAAATATATACATCAGTGTAGATGACCACGTAGAGATAAACTGATACATCGTCAGTTTAAGAGACTGTGTTGTTTCTTGGAAGAGCAGGAAGTACTGATGATTCTTTATTTGGCTGTTTATCATGTAAACAGTGAAAAGACATTAATAAAGAGTAATAGAAGTCTTCCTCTTAAAAGTAAGGCTTAACTGTCTCTGCTAGGATTTGTTAGCTTCAAAGCTCTGAAGAAACCGAGAACAACAAAGAAATTGTAGGGAAGTGATGATTCTTATAAAGTCAAGGGAAAGGGAAAGAATAGGAAGATATAGTTACGAAAGTCCCATTAATATGAAATAGATTTGCTCAGTAGCTTCAAGACAGAGTCTTTTTTTTTTTTACTAGAAGTTCTTTGTTTCCCTTTCCTCACAATATTCTTCTGTCCCTTACACACAAAAATTCCCGTAAGTTAATTTAAGATCAGGAATGTACATGGCTGCTGTTGGAGAATTTCTTCTGAAGGGCTTGGTCTAAATGAAAATCAAGACATTTTGGAAAGGATAAGGAAAGACACAAATTGACAATGAAGGGAACATTTTTATTTTTGCTTCATTTCATTGTAAGTCATGCTGACAATTGAAATAGAGCAGGGAAAATGGTATTCAGGAACAAATAGCCCCCTGCACTGGAAAACAAAGCATCTGAAAGAGGCGAGTATTTTTCAGATGGAGAGTGTTCCTGGCACTGTTTCTTTGATGGGCTGTGACAGTGGGGGCTCTTGGGTAAAAACTGTGGCAGAAAGATCGTGGTTCATTAGCACTCGGTCTAGATGAAGTGTCAATATGATGATTACTAGAGGTTTTTCTGAAACAGGGCTCATTTGAACTAGACGAAGAAGGGGTTACAACAAATGGAAAGTGGCATGGATTTTTGTGTTGTAAATCCTGGTGCTTTTCAATTGCTACAATGTAAGGATGATATTCTCTGGCACCTCTTTATTGCCCTTTATTCTTTCTTTCATTTGGTAACTTTTAGAGCTACTTTCTCTGCATTCTGAGTGATTAAAACACAGATTTATACTTGCTGGCTTCCTTTCTTTCAATACGGTTACAAGTGCTTACGGATAGAAGTATTTACGACAGGAGGTAGACACTGCGATTAGGTTTCCAAAGAACCATGACCTTGCGTGTGTGAATACACCGTCTGCCCTTTTGGCACAAATATTTAAAAAGTGGGTAATTAAGACAATTCTTTTCTTGTACATGATTTTTATTTATTCCTATTTGGACGACTCTCGACCTCAAGAACAGGAGGGACTGAGTTTCAAAATGGCCTGATAACTCAAAGTGGCAGAGTTGAAGCAGGGTGTTGGGGATTTTGCAGTGAACGTACTGCGAGCTCCTAATTGAAAGCACGCTCAGAAGGCAGTCCTGTGAATGGAAGGTGGCTGGTAGCAGCAAGCATTCTGCTCAAAAGCCTCATTTACACGGCAGCCTTCTGAAGAAAATGGAATTTGTAACTGCAGATTTTCTGAAATAAAATCACATCTGAACAGCAGGATTTCTAATCAGAAGGTGCCTTATAACTATGTTCTAAAATTAAACCTCATTTAAACAACATTTATTCTAAATGGAAAATGTACTGTAGTTGTTTTCTCCATTGAAGGCAAATTCAAATCATTGTTATCCTATGAGCTAAGTAGCTTAAGTAACTTCTGCCACGTAATGAAGATTAGTGTGCTGTTCATATTAGGTTCACAGAGTAATTTGGGGGGAAATGTTTTCCTTTTGCATTTGTTTCACATAGAATATGATAGAAAAAATTCATTATTTGAGGAAGATTGCTCATCAGGAAGCTGTGATACTTGTTTCAAGTTTCAACCTAGTAGAGACTAAACAGTATGTGACATTTTATTGCTCAGCCTACTTCTCAGAGAAAGGAACCATTTTAGGGACTTGCTATCTGAAAGTTATATAGGACCCTTAAAATATGCAAATAATACTGAATATATGACTTGTGTGGGGGGGAAGCAGACAAGACTTTTAGAACCCAGCCTAGAAAATTGATGTTTTTTAGTACTATTTTATATAGAAATAGGAGTCAGAAGAAACATTAAAGCTATTGGAGCACTATAACCCTTCCTTTCGAATATAGGAAGCCTAGTTTACAAAACTCACCAGTCCAGCCCTCGTTATAGACCCTAACATATCCCTTAATGGGAAATCAAATTCTAATTGATTAAGCAGAAATGAAGTCTCATACTCACTTCTCTATACTTATAAATAAATGATAAAACTAATAACACATTTAAACACTAATATTAAAATATTAAGTATAGCATATAAAGCACTTAAGTTTTTCTAAACACTTTTACATTAGCCCAAAACCTACATTCTAATCATCAACCGCAATTTTCTCTCTGTTAAAATATGTTTAATCCAGGTGTCTAAATAAAGAGGATATAGAAGATTTCCCAATGTTACATTTTGCACTTCTGCCTAAAGCTGATGCTACTCAACATGCTCATTATCTGTCTACAAAATGTGTATTGAGGATTCTAATCTATGACCAGTGGCTCTTTTGTGTTTTTCCTGCACAGAATCACTGGCCTTTAACTCATCTGTGCAGTTGCTTTGAGCGGCACCTGGTGGGTCTTCAGATGTGGCTGTTTATGCTTGTGTTCTGCCTAAAACAGGAGTGAAAAAGAGCACAAACAGAGCGTCTCTGTGTCCCCTGAGGTCTTTCTCTCGGGCTCGTGTGGCTGCCATAATTAACCACCAGAGGACTGTAACCAGGCTGAAGCGTAACCCTCTTCAGAAGATGCTCCTCACTCCTTATTTACAGTCTCAGCCCTTAATAACACTGAACAAGTGCTCCTTGGACATTTTATTATACATTACTCGAATATATATTTTTTCACTAAAATTGAATAATGGCTTGAGTATTGTTTTGACGTTATCACTAGGATTAAGATGTGTGTTTTGCTTTTTCTAAAAGGAGTCAAAGAACGTTTTATGTGAAAATAACAAAGTCAGTGACAAAAACTGAAGTGGAAGATATTTGAAGCACTCAAGTAATGTATTTTAAAGTATGGTGCCCATATAGTTGTACCAGTTTTTATATACTGGAACAATTAATAAGCACATTTATGATGCCCTATGATGTTTTTACTGGCTTGACTTCTGTTCAAGGGCTTTCTAGAAATAAAGTATCCTAGAAATAAGAAAGACTTAGAAAGTAAATATACTTACAATGTGTAAAAAATACTCTAAGATAAAAAACTAATCGCTTTGAAAACATTTCAGTAAGAACTACAAACAAAGCCGATCAAGTACTTTATTGAAATTGAAAAGGGGGAAAAAGAGGAAGATAACAGGTTCAAAATACTAAACTTCCTGCTAAGGATTACATTTATTCATGTGTATTATTCTTCTGTAAAGTTTGCTTTGACACTAAATCATGAAACAGGCCATATTCTACAAAAGAAATCCTACACTGCGGTACATGATGGCTGTGACAACAAAATAATAAATAATTGACATTGACAATGAAAACCATTCTTCCCAAAGAATCTGATAAGTAATGTGTGAATAACTCCCCTGGTATTGTCTGCCTGTCAGTGTGGTACAAGTATTCTATTTCAGGGATATTGAAGTTGATAAAAGTGATCTCTTTTTTACAAAAGCAACATCAAATAGTATGGAAGATTGAAAAAAATATTGATGTCAATGAACTAATATTCAAAGGACAGTGCATCTTACATATGATGATTCCAATGTAAGGCAAGGATGTGCTAATTGATGTTAGAAATTATCTTTTGTACTTAGACATGATGAATTTTTTTAGAAAAGTGCTCCAAATCAGAATATTATCTGTTTGTTTAGTAGACACTCTAATAATAGATCACTTTCCACTGACTCTTTTTTGAGTGCTTTAGGTTTAAAAAGCTATTTACCTCTGGGGTTACATTTATTGGTATATTTGTTTTACAGTTTCACAAAGTTTGGTTTGGTGAAAGAACATCAGAAAGATTAGTATAGTGGTATATCTATGAGGGGGACCCCAATCCCCCCAGAATTTATTTATAAAAAGTTATGTGTTAATTCTTACATGCTTAAACTTCAGTCTCTTTTCATGTACTCTATATTTGATCCAATACACACATCAGACATGTTTTCCACTGCTCTAAACAGTTTTTGAACTTGCTGATTTTGATGCCTTTTAAAGATTCTGTCATTTTTTGTTTCATCTCTTTCACATCAGCAAAATGTTTCCCATTGAAGAAATTTTGTTCTCCCATCTGGGGGACCAAAAAAAGTCAACAGGAGCAAGATTGAGTGAATAGAAATGGGTCAAAAACTGCTAAACACTCTGCACCATGTGGGCAGGAACATTCACAAATCACAAATCACGAAATGGGCAAATTTGTTGAAAAAGTCTTGAAAAACAACTCATTGAAGTTGAACACAGCCTCTCACAACAATGCCAGTTGGTATGCTGTTATAGACAGGTTCCTAGAACACTAGAATTAGCAGGGGAATCCTGGACTACTAGAGGCCTGCTATCCAGAAGATAATTCCATTTTGGGGGGGGGGGTTCCCTGTCATATAAATTGGAAAGACCAAACCAAAATATCTTGTAAATTCACTTGCTGTCAAAATGAAAATATTATTATGGATACTATCAGAGAGAACTTACTGACTGTACAAATTATTTGCAGAGAAAATCACTAAAAATGATCTCTTGATTATCATTACAGAGAAAACAAACATTGCAACAAGAAATTAAGTTCGTATTTGAATGTTTTTTTTTGCATTAGGCCCATGAAAGTCATTTTTGACATGTCAAATAAGTCTTTAAAAGCATGTGTTACCAAGATTAATTAGTGAAAATAAGTTTTGGACTTAGTTTGGACTGATAAGTCCATTATTAAATCACATGAAAACAAATTTTTGATGAAGCGGAAAGACATGCTCATCCGACAATAGAGCTTCAGAAATGGGCAAGAAATTCACTTTTGGGGGCAAAGAGGTAGCAATCCTCTAATGCCACTAATAAGTAATAATGACTGTTTATGTGACTGCTAATTATTAAAAACATGCTACAGGACTTAATCTAGAATGAGAAAAATAGCGTGTTGAACATAAACTCAAAAACCCCCCACAATGATGTGGTCAAATATTCTGAATGTTAGATATTTATTTATGATCAAACTTCGCTTCCATGGGTGAATCCATTTAGGATTCTTTAGAATGCATGTCCATCAGCAGATGTTTATTTACCATAGGCTTAAAAAATATCTCTCAAGCACACAAAGGTAAAGACCAGATAGTGTATGACTAATAATAAGGCAAGATGAAAAACTACACATTAACAATCAGAAGAGATGTTCAATGAATTAATTAATATGATCTAAACAAAATGTATTCTAAAACAAAGAACTTCGGTGTTTGAAATTTTGGTAGTCCTTTAAAAGGATGGGAAACCCTAAAGGACCATGTCAGTAATAACAGACAAAGATATTTTTCTACAGTAGCTCTGGAGAGATAACGTTGAAACCCTGCTCTCTTTTGAGTCCACGATGAAAGCCCTCATCAAACTCACGTGTAGTTCAGTACTCAGTGATTTTTAGTCTGTGAAAAAAGGAAATTATGTACACAAAACTCTAGTTTACATGAAATATGTTTTGTCCCTTTTCCCAGGCAGAAGAAAAAATGTACTCTGGTAAAAGATGAAGTATGTGAAGATGAGCTGTGTGACAGGGGAGGCTTGTGAGCTACTGCCAGGTAAATGAGCCAGGTAGGTGATAAATATATTAAGTCACAGTGTCAAACTTATAAATGATAAATTCTCACAACCTCGTGGGGCTGACTGCAATGGAAACCTGAGTTGGGTTTTCTTTAAATATGTTCAATCAATGGAATGAAAACACCTGAAAACATGAAATTATTCATTTTTAATAGAAGATGAATTATATATAAGAAATATTCTCAAAGATATGCAAACCTATATGAATATTTATTTTCTTGTAGAAGTATTTTGTCCTTTAAATCCTTATTTCCTTTGTCTTCTTCTAAGCAAACAACTAGAACAGGAACAGAATCACAGAA
The DNA here is from genome assembly GCA_004027735.1 of Carollia perspicillata. Classification (NCBI taxonomy): domain Eukaryota; kingdom Metazoa; phylum Chordata; class Mammalia; order Chiroptera; family Phyllostomidae; genus Carollia; species Carollia perspicillata. Next base: position 9,865 of record PVKM010021340.1, read on the forward strand.
ATGGGGACACATGGAGGGTTATCAGTGGGGAGGGGGGTGGGGGAGAATGTGGGAAAAGGGACAGGGAATAAGAAGCATAAATGGTAGGTACAAAATAGACAGGGGGAGGTTAAAAATAGTATGGGAAATGGAGAAGCCAAAGAACTTCCATGTATGACCCATGAGCATGAATCAATGGATGGGGGAGGCTGATGGGAGGGGTAGTGTAGGGTGGAGGGAAATAAAAGAGAGAAAAAAAATGGGACAACTGCAATAGCATAATCAATAAAATATAAATAAATAAGTAAAAGTTAAAAAAATAAAATATCTTCCTTTTTACATAATTTCCCAATCATTTGGTTGTGGCATATACATATCATTGTATTTTTTATTTAGTTTACATAAAAACAGTTAGAAGAATCACCATAGTAGAAAACAAAAATTATAGTTTTTCATAAAAAAATGCAAATTAAAATCCCCATGAGATATTACCTTACACCCACCACATGAAAACAAATTTTTGGTATAGTGGTATATCTATTGACAAAAAGATAGGTGATAAATATATTAAGTTAAATTATAGTTTTTCATAAAAAAGTCTGGCGTAGATGTGGAGAGAAGGGGACCCTAGTGCACTGTCAGGAATGCAGACTGGTGCAGCCACTGTGGAAAAACAGTGTAGAGTTTCCTCAAAAAATTAAAAGTGGAATTGTCTTTTGACCCAGTGATTCCATTTCTAGGAATGTATCCTAAGAATTCCAAAACACTAATCAGAAAGAATCTATGCATCTCCCTGTTCACAGCAGCATTATTTACAGTAGGCAAGATCTGGAAGCAGCCCAAATGCCCACCAGTAGATGAGTAGATAATAAAGCAGTGGTACATTTACACATGGTATACTATATGACAGTAAAAAGAGAGAACTCATATCTTTTGTGACAGTGTGGATAGACCTGGGGATTATTATACAAAGGGAAATAAGCCAGTCAGTGAAAGAAAATACCATATGATCTCACCTACACATAGACTCTAGTGAACAAAATAAACTGATTAACAAAATAGAAACAGAGGCGTGGATACATGGAACAGACGGACAGCTGTCGGAGGGGAGGGAGGACTGGATGATGAAGGTGAAGGGCTTAGCCAGAAGACATGTATGTATGATCCATAGACATGGAATCTGTGTGGTGATGGCCTGAGGGAAGTGGGGGCCAACGGGCAAAAGCGGGAAATGGGGACATGTGTAATACTATAAACAATGAAAATAAAGTAAAATATAGAATAAAATAAAGATATAATAAAATACAAAATAAATTATATGGTTTTTAATCCATATGAAGTTGCAATCATTCTGAAACTATAAGCAATACATGTTTATAATTTGAAGGAAGAATCCAGAGCTTCAGGTTGTGAAGTATCATGTGTGTGAGGCACTGAGCAAGTGCGGAGTATTCAGGGCAGTGAGGTATCACTGTGGGCTAGAGCAGTCAAGACAGATCTTGGGAAGGACATTAGACTTGAGAAGAGACAAAAAGAATAATTAACATATGGATAAGATGAAGAGGTATGGAGAGAGCATGCCCAGTACAGCTGCCCAACCATTTCACATGTACAGTATGTTTGAGAATATGTAAGCTATTATCACCAGGCATATATTATATATACTATCTTATTTTTTGTTTTAAATAACAGCTTCTTGTTCTCAAAAGTTCTTTTCAATTTAGTCAAAAAACTGTAACTCCAGTAAATATCATCTCACATTTTTCTTCCCTGCAATCTTTATGTATGGTTACATTTCCTATGTACCTTCTCTCCATTAACTCTCCATCCCTGTTCTTTCCTGCCTCCTCTGAGATCACTCCTCCTCAAGCATACAGAAGTGGCAGTTGTCTCTCTTCATTGTTGACTTATTCTCTCCTACACGTTTCTCTCAAGCGCACATAAGTCTTTTTGACCTTGAAAAATCCAACTGTGAATTCAAAGGATAAAAGTGCTGTTTTCAGTTCACTACCAGCCACTCATTCAACAACGGTTTAAAATCTGGATTGTGGAATCTGAAGCTAAAGATACTATTCTTTAAACATTTATCATCAGATTTCCTGTACAAAAGACAACCCCATCAGAAGAAGCTACCTTTAGAACGGGAGACATTTGGCTGTGGTGTATGGGTGTGTTGCTGCCAGTTTCCAGCAGCGGATAATGTTATTGCACCATTTGGGAGGGATGGAGCAAAGAGAAGTAGCTATTCTATAGGAGCAAATGAGTTAAAACCAAGCAGAGTGGTAAAAATATAGGTTGTATATAATGCATCTATATCCTAATCTTCAGATTCCAGAGGCTTACTCTTGTGCAGTTTTTTAGTCACAGAATCATTGCACTCACCTTGGTCTTTAATTCCTCGATATCTGCATAATTTGACAGGGGTTTGCCTATGAAGTTGCAAATCTTTGTCTTTGGTTCCCACAGCACGGCCCCATGCTGGTTGGCCTCTTGTGACTGACGGACCCTCCATTGCTTTTACTTTTTTCCACACCGTGAAAGCAAGTTTTCAACCTCTGCATTTCACCTTCTCATTCAGTAAGTTAGTGTATTCCCATAAAGCCCCTTTTTTGTATAAAATGAATCTCAAATTTTTCTTTCTAACCTTAATTTTATTCTAATTTCTTATATTTCTATTGTATACTGTACAGTTTAATGTGGATTTTCTCTACTGAGTCAGTTTCCCATAAAATTTATCCAATTCACGATGTTTTGGAGAAGGAACTATTTTAAATAAGCCTTATTATTAATTATATCCAGGTGATAGATATAAACTGATGAACCCAGGAAAGCTGGACATGTGGTCTTCTACCTAAAATTGATCATTGTCTCCACCAGTCAGCCTGCTTCTGAATTGTAACACTGTATTCCTATAACCATGGCATTTTATGTCTTTGGTACAATTATTTGTCTTTTTCAAGGTGGATAACTTTTTCTTTTCCCAATGTATTGCCTTTGCCCCACTGGGGCCTCATTACCTCATACACAGAATATGATGAGTCTCCTAACTGGCGTTGTAGCCCCTAGTTTTTTGCCCAACCCCCAGTGGGTCATGCTGGATTGCCACATTAAGTTTGTTCAGATTTCTTCTGGGGAAGGATGAAAAACTGTCAAAAATTTATTATTGCCCATGGATTTATTTAAAAATTCTCAACTTTGTTATTTAGAATATGTTACAATAAGCCAAAACTCATTTTTGGGCTTTTAAAATTATATTCATTTTTATTATTCTTCCCTCTGGTCTGTGTTTCCACTCCTACTGCTGTGATACAAACACACCCTGCATTTCCTAATTCCACAATTTTGTTTACACCACCTCAGATTTCTCACAGAAATTTTTCTCATCATCTTGACTTGAAGTCATCGCTCTCTTTTCTCAGGATTTTTATAGTATATATTGAACATAATGTATGACATCATGAATTAGTTATTACTGAATTTGTTAATTTCTTATCTAAAGCATTGGGATCAGTCACAATTTCTAGTCATACATCTTTTTATGACTTTTATCTAGTGTTCACTGAATGATTTTGCAGCTAATGAAGTCACAGGAAAATTAAATAACCGAGAAAACCCTATTGAACTACATTGAAGTATACTAAATGAATTCTGAAAAAGCCATTGTGTACCCAGTTATGTGGATTGCTTACTTGAGGGAAGGACACGCACCAGAGCTGTATACCATGCAAATTCGAGGATGCCAATCAGAGCTGTGCGTAGTAAAACGTTCTCTCTGGTATGTAAGTGGCGCGATAATTACATTCAATTTAGAAGAGCCGCAGTAAGTGTTGCCAACAAAGTAATCACCTGCTCTGTCAAAAAATAAATACTTTACAATAGTAAAAACAATGGCTTCTGCAAATAAAGACAAATATATTTTTGCATGATAATTTCTAATCATTATGTGCTCTAGTTTTGAAGTGATGTGTTTTGTCAGTGAAGGACTGGTAATAGAAAACTAGAAACTAAAGTGAGAGCACCAAATCTAATTTGAGAGCTAGAATTTCATTTGCCTATCAGTTCGTGTACAGATGAGTTGATATGCTGTAAGAAAAATCAATGGTGCATTTGGAAGCTGCATTTCAACGGGATAAAAAGGTCATACCTGGTAAGCAAGATTTATAGTATCAAAGATTAAGTACTAAGGTTAATTTCCAGTTTTCCCATTGGCTTAGTGAAAAAGAATCTTTAAATGGTAGTAAGAATATTGTTTCTTGGTAGGAATATTATGTCTGATTTCATATGCTCCCCTGAACAAGTAAATCACAAGATTTAATGCTTCAGTTGATGCATATTATAGCTGCTGCACATTCTTTTTTTCGCTAAATCCTAAAAATAAAAGAATGAAGTTATTTTCCTAAAGGGAATTTGCTAAAATACTATTACCACATGGCTTTTAGCAAGTTAGTCAGTTTTGTTCAAAGGCTATTCCTATACTTATATTGGATGATATTTTTAAGCAGATGTAACTATTGCTCCTTATGTTTTCTTATTACATTGTGGACAGTGCATAGATGACATATTACAGGATAGGCAAAAATTAAGGTCAATAATTATTTTAATTCACCGCTATGACTATCTTAAGGATCTACTATCAAAATATGACTTGTAGTAATTTTCCTTCATAAAAACATTTATGAAAATTAAAATAGCAAAGATGGCATATTCTTTAATCATTAATAGGAATTGATCCTTTAATTCTTATAGATTATTGTACTAAATGATATGTACCTTGTGAGACTAGTTCTTTAATTTTTTTGTAGAGTTCTTTAATAATTTGTAGACAGAATTAGGGTGTGTCTAAATTTCTTCTATTTGTTGCCTCGAGTTTTGTTTAATACATATTTTCATTGAGGAAAAGTTCACATAGCTTAAAATTAACCATTTGAAAGTGAACAATTCAGTGACGTTTAGTACATTCTCTGTGTTGTGCAGCCATCATTTCTGTCTAGTGCTAAAATGTTTATGTCATTCTAAAAGAAAATTCCATGATCATTAAACAGTTGCACCCCATCCCCATGACCTCTGGCAATCGACAATTTTGAGTTTATCTATTGTGGATATTACACATGAATGTAAGAACACAATATATGACCTTTTGTGCCTGGCTTCATTCACTTCTTTTTTAGTTTAATCTATGTTATTGTATACATTAGTATTTCATTCCTTTTTATGGCTGAACAATATTCCACTGTGCACATGTCCTATATTTTCTTGATTCGTTCATCCTGATTAACCGAGATTTGGGATGATTCCACTGGGAGCTATTGTGAGCACTCCCGCTGTGCGCATTGGTGTGCCCTTACTTGCCTGAGTGCCTGCTTTCTGCTCTTCCAGGTTGAGTGCTGCTTTGGCTAAGCCACGCTCCATGACCGGTCATCCTGGTTTGCCACGGACTGTGGGGCTGCCAGAAAGTGGGCCTTTGCAGCACTGAAACCAGAAGTGCCCACACAAGACAGGGTAGTCGAACTGGGGAAGTCTTTCTAGACATTCCTAGGCAGCATTATTTTTAATATCCAGAAGTAATATACTAACTTGTACCACTTAAAGGCTATGTTTATTCACAGCTTTTCCTTGTGCTGGGCCATGAGCTTCTGACATCCATTTCATGTTGAAGACTTCAAAGCACCTATCCTGATGCTTTATAGGCATTGCTCATTTGGGGGCCATTCAGTTGCGGTAGATTTTGACAAAAATTTTAAAAAGTATTTGTGAAAGAACTTATTGATTCTTTCATGTACTTTAAAGCCAGATTGCCTGGGTTCAAATGCCAGCTTTGTAAGTCGTTGGCCCAGAGTGAGTACACTGTACATGTTTTTATTGTTAAGGATTCAACTGCTTGCATTCATGGAAAAGGGACAGCAAGAATAGGGGAACCAGATATTCATATGTATTTATTATATATATTTAAAATTTGTATTTATTTATATTTATTATAACTACATAAATAAGTGAAACATTCCAATTCAAAGCATTTTCCCCCTTGGGATCACATGAAGAGTATTAAAAGTTATAGCTTTTCACAATCTATGCTTATTTATTTAATTTGTATTTCTTTTTTTGAGAATGTCAATGTGTGGTGTTTTTCTAATGTAGTATGAAATGGACTAAAGCCATCAACATAGTGATTAAAAACAATCATCATTGGACATTTCGAACTCTAATTAAGTAAAACAGATAAAAGTCAGTAACCTAGATTTGAAAGGTGTTTGATCTGTTTAATGGTTAACTGAGATCACCCATTCTTATCAGACTTAAAGTCTTGAGTGAAGAGAATTCACTCAACATTTAATTCATTTTCCTCATGCAGATTTAAGTCCTCGGTAAGATGACTTGCCCCGTGATAAGTTTCAAAAGTGATGTCTCATATAGTTTCCTCACTTGGAAGCATATTTCCCCACTAGGAAATGACCCTAGAATGTATTAGGTTGGCCAAAAAGCCCATATAGATTTTTTCCATAAAGTGAAAGACACATTTTTCATTTTCACCAATAACTTTATTGATTTGGATGTTTTGAGTATGTCAGCTATCTCTCACATAGTATAACATTGATTGTTCTCAATTAATGTCTCAATTTGATTGCTATCAACTTCAACTGGATTACCTGACTGTGGAGCATCATCCAGCGAGAAAATCTCCAACATGAAACTTTGCAAACCACTTTTGACACATTCAGTTAGTCACAGCACCTTCTTCATACACTGCGCAAATCTTCTTTTGCATTTCAGTTGCATTTTTCCTTTCCTTGAAATAATAAGGCATAATATGCCAAAAATGTTGTGCATTTTCTTCCATCTTCAATATTACAACAGCTACATTAAAATTCACCAATTTTCATAAGTTTTTTTAAATGTATGCTGACATGACAGCTGTCACAATACAATCTAACAAAATTGTTTCAAATGAAGTTAAAGGCAACTACGTGCTACTAGAGCCATCTTATGGGAAAAAAACAAATGAACTTTTTTGGCCAACCCAATAGAACCAACATGACTTGTAATTTTCCACATATCACATTCAGAAGGATGATGCTCTTACAAATAAGACATATTATTGAAATTCATTTATCTTTATTTAAAAATAAAGTAGTTAGGGTTTGTAAGCCTATGATGATAGTCTGTAAATTCTAGCCACCTATTTTTTTTCTGTATAGATACCTGAAAAATCACCAAGGAACCTAAAACACTGCTCTCCCCAGGGGTTGCTTACCACCCCATAGATGACCTAAGTCCTGGAGTAAGATCTGCTTCTGCAGTGCGTGTATGTACAGGCCTTGATGCACTCAGTATAACAGAACCTAAATAATCGGAGGATTTCAAGTAAATGGTATAAATTTGATCTGTATTTAGTATGTTGAGACCAGTTGCTTTCCCATTGCTGGTTAAAAAGCACTTGAGACCAGTATGCAGGGTTTTTTTTTTTTTTTCCTTTATATCCCAGAATAAAAAAGTAAAAAGTAAGTTTTCTGGGCATCAGCCTTTATTTAATTTTTATCTTGCTGTTGCACCACATATTGCTGAACTATTAATCTTTAAAAGTACCCAGAACATGTTTTATTGGTAGACAACTAAACAAGTTTTAGAAACCACATAAAAAATGAAGTAGCTTGACTGAGTTGCACTAATTCATATAAAAAAGTATTCATTTCAGTTTGCAATTTGATTGTCAGTTTTCAGGACATTACATTTTGAGTTGCTGATATAGAAGTGCTCAAAAACTACTGTTTTGAAGGGAAGTACAGAGACTTTAAACCACAGCACCATGATGCATGACACTGTAATCAAGAAACAATCCTTGATACACATTTTCTGTGAGAATCTTTTATATCATATGGTTCCCTCAGGAGGGGATGGAAGATGTTTCTCCCAGACAAAATGTCATGGCTAGTGAAGGAAATGCATTTTACATGATTTGCAATTGCTAATATGATTCAGGTGCTTGCCTGTAATGAATTTGTAAAATAAAACTAGTTTTCTGTAGCACAGGATTCAAATATTCTCTCAGATCTGCACACAGCAATGAAAGGTTATGGTAACTTTTAAGATAATAACTATTTTGTTGAAAAAATCATTATATTGATGCATTCATTATTGTTTTATCTTAACATTAAATATATTATTGTGCAGAAATTCTCATCATGTGATTTATGTGAGGTCAGAAATAATGATTTTATATGAATTATTTTATCAATTTTTCTTGCTCTAATTTGGCTATAATAAGTTGATACATCAGCATTGGTTCTGAAAATCCTGACCCTAGAGTTGATTCCCATACACTTCTACACAAGTAGCTTAAATGAATTGAGAAATGTGCCTAACTTATTTTTGAGTGTTTAATTTATTATCTGTTTACTCTAAATTAAATTTTTTCTCCTCTTAGGATTTAATTTACAGGATAGTGGTTTTGTCTTATTTCCTTCTCTATTTTAATGCCTCGAACAGATTTGTAACATCTTAGGCCCTTTCAAATATATAGAGATTGATTGAATTAAACTTAATTTGTTGAGTTTAACTATGTTGATACAAATGGCATGTTGCAGAACATTTTTTTCTAGTAATTTTTGCTGTCCACACACCTTAAACACTCTTTCAGACTCAAACAGTGGATTCTCTGTTCTCTAAATTCTCTGGCAATATCTTGTTATCACATTTCACAGAGAAAATAAAAACTATTAAGAATGAATCTTCCTCTACCAAGTGAATAAATTCTCTGTATCTATACCAGTCCTTTTCTTTTACTAGGTTGTTATTTAAAGCTCTACCATCTCTCTATGAAATGCCAGCCCCTCTCTGTGTCCTCTGGATTTTCTTACAAATTGACTTCTTAGGGACTTGAATTTCATTAGAAATCTCCTACCTTCCTCAATTGTTATTAGGATCCTCAGTATTATTTTAAAAATATTTTTTGGGCCTTGGCTGGTGTAGCTCAGTGGATTGAACATGGGCTGTGAACCAAAGTGTTGCTGGTTTGATTCCCAGTCAGGGCTCAGACTGGGGTTTCAGGCTAGGTCCTTAGTGGGGCCCATGTGAGAGGCAACCACATATTGATGTTTCTCTCCCTCTCTTTCTTCTTCCCTTCCCCCTCTCTAAAAATAAATAAATAAAATCTTAAAAATAAAATAAAATATGTTTTGGTAACTTTAACAATAAAAAAACAAAAAAACTATTATAGGCAAACGTCTCTCCAGCTACTACCTTATTTTTTCTACTTAACTCTTCAACCCCAATCCAGGTATACAATGAGGTTGAAAACCAAACTTTTTTTTTTAAGTTTCATATAGCTGGTCAAAACTATATGATATCTTTACTGACAAATGCCAATTTATAGTCTTAATGTAACATGAATATTCATTAATTTTACTCCTCAAAATTAATGGAATTTTTAATATAATATTTGATTTGGAGGTGCTGTTAAAATTCATAGTAGTGTCATTTACATGTAGTAGATGTTTCCTGACATTTCTTAAGTGTGAAATTATGAGAATTATAAAACACACATGACCTCAAATTTTCACATAAAGGAGTATGGATCTGTCCTTTCCTGCTTGGTCGAGCTTCCTGAAATAGTCCCCTTCACCCTATTTCCACTTTACTGCCTCTAAATCATGATTCAACTCGCTCCAGCCTTCTGTTGAAAGTACTGTTGCTCGTGTCCTAGTAATTTCCATGCGGACAAAGCTAAATGACATTTTCTATTTATTTTCTTCTTTGGCTGCCAGCAACTTTTGGCTCAGGTGCTCATTCCCTGCTTCCTAAACTATTCTTTGTCTATGTCTTCATGAAACTTCCTTGTCTTCTTTCTATCACTGTAGATCCTTTTCAATCTATACAACAGTTTTCTCCTCTACCTACCCTCTGAAGGCTGGTGTTTTTGTGATATTTTTCCGTTATTATTCTACATTCTGGAAGCATGCATATTCTCTCCTCACTCATGGCCTGTCTGTCAAATAAAGGTTCCCAAATCTCTATGCCCAAACTCTACAGTGTTTATTGCTGTAGGCCTACACATCCAGGTCAGTAAGCAGTAGTCTCGCCTTGGATGTTTTAACAAGTATATCAAACTTTTCTTGCTTCAAATTTAACTCACATTCCTTTTCCTACACCTCCCATTAACAGAAGAAAACTACACTAAAACTATTTATTTCTTCATTCATTAATTTGAAAAGTTTTATTGAGTGGTTACTCTTCTCATATAAGCCTAGCCTACATCTAGACACTAGGCATATATTAGTGGAAGAGATAACCATGGTTTCTGTCTGCATGGAGAGGACCAGAGCGCTAAATTAAACATTGAAATAAATTAAATACGTGCATCTTACAACTTTGTGTAAGTGGAGTGAAGTAAAGAACACGGGCTGCTGCAATAGAGCATATCTCTTGGTCTGGACACTTTTGATGGGGTGGGCTGAGAAGACTTGCCTGGAGAGACAGTATTACTGCTGAACTCTGAAGGGTGAGACAAATGTGATGAAAGCCGTAGGAAGAGTCAAAGATGCAAAAGTGAAAAAGCCCTGAAAGAAATGATGGAAAGGTGGACACCATAATGAAAATAGTCTTCAACTAGATAATAAAAGTAAGTAAAATTTTGCAGTTCTACTTAGCAACAGATTGTATGTTTTAAAATTATTTTGTGCCTTTTGAAAAGCATATTTTTAATAGCATTTTTGGCAATAGCTTAGAGTTGAACTTCTTCCTGAAGTATTTCCTTTCTGACCCCCATTTGTTTTCTTGACTAAATTCCATGATGTATTACATTAGAATTTTCTATGAAAGAAGAATAAGTCTGCTCAACATTTGAAAAGTTATTGAAAGGGGTGACATCCAATGTACAATAGTGGTAATTAATAATAATGTTCAATTTTTAATAGTTGGCATGTGCCAACACTGGATTAAGTTTTTCAAATATGTTATGTAACCTTACCCTGATGATAATCTTAAACACCAAGTACCTTCATTTTACAGATTTGAACAGACTTAGGGGTGTTAACTAGGTCACCTGAGATCACAGATTGGAAATGGCAAAACAGTTTCAAAACTCATCTGTCTGGCAGCAGAGCTCAAGGTCTTTGGTGGTGGTGTTGATCTTCCTTGCATGAGTATGTCACACCCAAAACAATGACCAAAATCAGGGTATCCCTAACAAAAAATGAAGTGCTTGTTACTTTGGGGAGCACAGAATTCTATTTCTTGCTCCAAATTATTTAAGTTGAATGAAGGTTGAAACATGATGTATATGGTAAAAGATCTCTGTAGAGGAACTGGAATCAGATGTTACTTTGGCTGATTACATAATAATTATACCTTACTCCTCTCATATAACCATGAAATCCAAGAAGTAATAATTAAACATAAAAAAGATGGTAGATTTTCTAATTTTGAATCATCCCAATATGGTTATTAAAGTAAAGAATATACTCAAATAGAAAGTGACTCTAATATAAAATAAATGCAACAAAATACATATTGATGTGAAATACAGTTTTTACAGAGTTTACAATTTAGATTCTAATATCAGATGCCATTTACCTGGTTTATTAGTTTTAGTACATATTCATTAATGATTTGAGACTCCAGAATGCATTCATCACTGCACAGAGCAAAAAGAAGTACAACTAACATCAGCAGAAATGTCAGGGATATTAATGTGGCTTTTTAAACCTCTATAGTTGCTGACCTAGTTTTAATTGATAGTTTATGATGCTAAGAAGAGAGGATTTGTGGCCTGGATAGGAGGAAATATTTTCTACTAGGCTGTGAAAACAGAATCACTTAAATCCAATGTTCCATTTTTGACTTGCTATGTAGATAATAAAAAAAGATGAGTAAAGTGTAATGAAAAGCAATTCTACACTGACCTTGCATGCACTGTCTAGCACAGTAACATGTAGTCAGTACCACATGCTCTTTTGAATAAAAATAATTTGCCCCACCTTTGTATATGCCTAGGACCCTCTCGTCTATAATCAGGAATCAGCCTATTCACTCCTCTGCCATCTTGCCAGCCTCCCCAAACATCCTTAGAATCAGGGGTGGGAGATGGGGATGGCTGGGGGGGGGAGTGGTTGGGGGGAAATGGAGACAACTGTACTTGAACAACAATAAAAAAATGGCTAAAACCTTTAACTCCTGAGTTCCCATATCATTCCTCCTATTTTTAATTATCATATTTCTATGGGATTAGTTCACAAACAAAATCAACATAACATACCAAAGCTACACAATTTTGGAAGAATGGCAGGCTTCTGCCACAGAGACTATACTCTCTAGAACAACAAAGAAAAATAACCCTGCTGCCCTCTGCCAGGCCAGCCTAATTTTAGGCTGTGCCTGGAATTGGAGTCCCTTCTACTGTCCATTGGGAAGCACAGGCAGCTGCAGCATGATCTTCCAAGCGTCTTTGCCGTCCTTGTATTTTAAATCTTCTGGCCCATAATTCCAAGGGCCCTGGAGGTGTTCAGCTTCCCAGCCAATCCTGTTCTAGGTTGTTTATCATTGATTTTGCCTTGGGCAACCTCTTCCCACTGCCCCTCCCTACTTCTCCCCAGAGATCTGGGGCGGGGGTGGGGGAAGGAATCAGCCTAAAAATTACTTTTTAAAAAAATTATTTATTTATTTATCATTAGAGGGGAAGGGAAGGAGAGAGGGAGAGAAATATCAATGTATGGTTGCCTCTCGTGTGTCCCCTGGTGGGAACTGGCCTGCAGCTCAGGCATGTGCCCTGACTGGGAATTGAACTGTGGTTTTTTGGCTC
>PVKM010021341.1:0-22605 GCA_004027735.1 Carollia perspicillata
TGACTTGACTAAGGTCCCACAGATAGTAACTAATAATACATTTCAGTCAGGGTTCTTAGTTCTAAGTGATGATTATTTGATAATTATCAGGAGGCATCTTACTGAACAAAATAAATATTTAGCCTAAATAGTTGGTACAAGGAACCATCCTAGGAAACAGATTCCAAAATGGGATTTTGAACTGGATCATCTATCAGCTGGCCAAGAACAAAATCCCCTTTGTAACCTCTGGGATGTGGTTGCGGAGCAATTGTTGAAAGTTCACTGGTGTTGAACTTGAGTGAGACACTGGTGGAAGGGAACACATTGCAATGTTTCGACTTTTCAGAGGTTCATTTAGTAGTTATAAGGATCATGGAATTGGATGCCTTTTCCTAGAGCCTATTGAGGAGTTGAAGAAAACAGTGATAGACTGAGGGTGATTAATTACCAATTTAAACCTAAGGGTGAAAGCTGGAGAGCCCGTGACAGCATATAAAATGATGCCCATCTGCTGCAGTTGGAGAACAGGAAAAGCAGATGATCCATAACTCAATTCTCAAATTTAAGTGTAGCAGAGCACAAGAGAAAGTTAAAGTATTCACTCTGGCAAGTCTGCTCTGCCAAGGTTAGGACATTGATTATAAAAAAAGTGGCACCTCGAGACTTGGCATGATAATAATACACTAGAAATTTTGTATCCTCAAAACTTTTCTTTTTTCCCTGAATAATCTGGGCCTACAGTAGGCCCATTCCTGCCTGTATAGTCTAGTACTTGCCTCTTATAGAAGAAGATGAAGAAATATTTGTCTTGGACAATAGGTAGTCCTCTCAGAATCTACCTTCACCACCTTCCTGGCCAATAGACCATCAGTCAGAGTCTGGTTACAATATAATCTAGCAGGAGGAGGGGCTCTTGTGCCAAGGGAAGAAAGGAACTATACCTCTAAGAAGCAGTAGGACTTAGCCAACTTATATCAGCAGAAGCTAGGAAAATGTGGATCCTGTGGGTACTGAATAAGGTGGGAAGGTGAGATACAGTTGGAGAAGACAAGCTTGTTGTTGATGTGGGAATATTTTCCTATGGTATAGAACTTAAAATCTGTAAAGGACCCAAAAATACGATGTTTACATGCTGCTAGAATTTCTCTTAGAGCTTAAAGCTAGTGATGGTCCATACCGAGTATAACAGAGATGCCGAAACTGCCATGGCAGATGGTGGGTATATCAAAACACTCGGAGAAGAGAGCCTGCTAGAGTGCAAAACCCACCAGCCAACTATATTCTGTGTAAGAGTTTAGAGGATGCTCCACTTACCAAAGTGAGTGGGGAAGGGAGGGCCACAGCATTGCTGAGAGGCTCCATGGTGACTGTCCTCTGGGGCCAGGCTGAGAGAAGGGATATTGTTATAGAACTGAGCTCTGATGCAATAGGATTGACTAGAGCCTCTCAATACAGGTCAGGTAGGGACACGTGCCCATCAGATGAGAGCAATTATAGTAATATACAGCAAAGTTGGAGTGGCAGCCAGTCAGCCTGACCACTCCAAGCGAGCTATGAAGATGGCTAATAGAATACAGAGTTCTTAGGGATAAGATAGGTGGGCAGCCAATGATAGTATTAATTAATCAAAGGAATCGGGAATTGATCAGGAGTCTGAGGGAAGCTGCTTTAATAGAAAGTCACAATTCCCAGCTCTGCTTGAGGACTTGAGCCACTTTTCAGATGTGAAACCCAGTGATGAAAAGAGAGGCTGAGTACTCAGGATGAAAGGCCTTCCAACACCGTGACAAATACACATATTAATTATACTCCCAGTCACCCCCTAAAGGGACCTATGGCCATTTACTCAAGACACCATATATTGAAAAAAGGCATAACTCAAATATCTTGTGGACTGTTGGACACACTGTCCAAGGTGATATTGATTTTAGGGCCCCCAAACATTATTGCCTTCCTGTTAAAGTAGAGGCACATGGAGACCAGGTTATAAATAAGGTACTGGCCGGGTTTGGCCCATAGTGGGTCCCTTGGGTCCAGAGGCCCATCTAGGGATCAATTCCTTGGTCCTGAATATATAATGGAAATGGAAATCTTTGATAACTGGAATAACTCCCCCATTAGTTCCTTGGGCTGTGTGGTAAGAGCTTTTATAATGAGGAATACCAATTGGAGGCCCCTGAATATGCCCTTTGCCTGGATATTTAGGATAGTAAGTAAAAATAATAGCACATCCCACTAGAACTAGAGAGTAGCACCACCATTGAAACCCTAACTAATACAGGGGCAGTGGTTCCTTTACATTCTCAATTAATTCACTACTCTAGCATTTCCAAAAAGCAAAAGATCCTGGAAAATGATGTGAACTTCCACACATTCAACCAAGTTATTTCCCCAACTGTAACTACTGTATCTGATGTGGTAACCTTTATAGATTACTATGCTCCTCGGTACATGTGCTTTTTGATTTGGCAAATGGTCTCTGAAGAAGGAAGACCAGATGCAGTTTGCATTTACATAAAATGATCAGCAGTGCACATTCATGTTCCTGCCCCAAGGCTGTGTTTACTGTCCCACCCCCAATACAGTCCAAAGGGAATTGGACCATTTGGATATACCGTAGAACATCACACTTGGCCACAATAGTGATGATGTCTTGTTATTTGGAACAGATGAGAAAAATATGGGCAATATACTGGAGGCCATGGCAAAACACATATGGTCCAGAGGGTGGGAGTAATTAGTTGACCCTGATCCTTAGGAGGTGAGAGGGTCCTGTAGTCTCAGTGAAATTTTAGGAATCCTGTGGTCTGGTGCATGTTAGGGCATCCACTTCAATAAAGGGAGAAAATATTACACCTTCTTCCTGCCAACACTAAGAAAGAAGCACAGTATCTGGCAGATCTTTTGGGGTTCTGGAGGTGGCATATTTCACATTTAGGAATACTGCTCCCACACATTTGCCAATTGACAGGGAAGGCTGCCAGCTTAAGTGGGACACAGAGAAGGAGAGGGTTTTGTAGCCAGCTCAGGCTGCCTCATAGATTTCACTGTCTAGGAGAGCCTGTGGTATTGGAGGTAACTGTATGACGGCAAAGAGGCCATGCGGAGCTCATGGAAAACAGTAAGGGTTCTGGAGTTAAGGCCATGCCATCTGTAGCAGAATATTGTTCACTATTTTAAATGGCTTCTGGTATACTGCTGGGCCCTGGTAGAGAAGGAGCACTTGGACAAGGCACATCAAGTGACCATCATGAGTTCAGTTTGGGCAGAGCCACTCAGTCATAGATCAGGTGGGCCCAGCAGAAATCCTGTGTCCCACATGTAGATGTAAGTGGTACATCCGGGACTGAACGTGAACATGGCCAGAGAGTGCAAATAAGAAGCTCAAGCACACTCTCACCATGTCATCTACGACTGTCTCGTTCTTCAACCTCAGCTTGCACCTGAATGAGGAGGGTCCTATGTCCAACTGACAGGTGAGAGAAAAGTCTGAACCTGATTCATGGATGGGTGCAAGCTGAAAATGATTTGCTGCTGCATAACAGTGCTCCGAAAGAAAGACATAGAAGAAATCCTCCCAGCAGGTAGAGCCTTGGCAGGTTTACCTGGCATCCACATAGTGTGGAAAGAGATGTGCATATAAAACTATATGTGGATACGAGTAGTAAATGGTTGGTAGTATGCGAAGAGTTTGGAGGAAGAAAGATTAAAATATTAGAGACAGGGAAGTTGGGGGAATAATAAGCATGTGGATGGACCTGAGAGAGGCATGAAGTTTGAAGGCCTGGGTATCACCTGTTATTTCCCACCAGGAAAACTACTTCAAGAAGTGGACACTAGAAAGAATGACTTGAACAGCTGCTATACCCAGACTGTAATTGGCCACTTCATTTTTGGCACAGTGGGCTCATGAATAGAGTATTCTTCATGGCAGGGGAGGGAAGCTCTACGTAGGCCCAACAATACCGGCCCCACTCACTCGTCAGTGTTGGTGTGGCTACTGCTGCTGCTGCATGTCCAACCTGGTCCATCCTGGGCCCCTCGTACAGCATTGTCCTTCAGAACCGACCAGCCCCTCCTTCACCCTGAAAAGGGCAGTGAATCATCTCAGCTGGAACTGATATATATTCCAGGTACAGTTTTGCCTTTTCTGGTGGTAGGGGCATGTGCATTACACTATCTGACACCTTATAGGGTGTTTTATTCACTGAAACAAGATACCACAAAATATTGCCTTGGACCAGGGACTCACTTGTATCAAAGAAGGTGCAGCAGTGAGCACAAGACCAAGGGTCCACTGGTCATATCACTTACCAAACTGTTCAAAAACCATCATCTTGCCAGGGAAGTGGAGAAGCCTTTGGAAGGTATAGCTAAGGTGCCACTTTGGAAGAGATGATGAACAGAGTGCCATCCTACAGGTTGTGGTACACACTCTGAATTCATTTCCGTAGGTTGTGTTCCTAATATGTGTACTACTTGGATCTTGGACCCAAGGGTTGGAAAATAAAAGTAGCCCTGCTTATCACCATCACTCCCAGTGACCTCCTTGGAGGAATTTGTGTTTCTGCAACTCTAATCTCTTCAGTTCTAGAGGTTCCCAGAAGTAGAATACTTCCATCAGGGTACACAGCAAGAATCCTTTTGTATTTTTAGCTATGACTGCCACCTAGCCCCTTGGGGCTCTGATTGTCAAGACATCAGCAGAGTAGGAAATGTATCATTATCCCAGCAAGAGTAATTAATTGACCCTGATCCTTAGGAGGTGAGAGGGCTGGTCTTGCACCATGGGCAGAGAAGAGCGCCTTTGGCAACCCGTGATGTAATGGGGATGTTTCTTAGTTCTTTCCCATACAACTAAACGGACAACTACTGCTGTTACAGCCTGGGAAGCACACACTGACTGGGGCCTTAGATCCTGTAGAGATGAGGGTGAGCCACCAAGATATGCAGAGGTGTTAGCAGAGGGTAAGAGGAATCTAGGAGTGGATAGTAAAGAAAGAAGAGAGTGAATACCAAGTATGTCCCTGTGGCCAGCTCCAAAAGCTGAAGTTTTAATTTATCTCAATAACTGTCCTCTTGATAGTTTCCCCAGGCAAAGACACAAACCAGAAAGAATCTCACGACAGTTGTTTTCTGGTGGAAACAAGTGGTTTGGGGCAGCAAGGCAAGGCCCCTAGTGGGTCTGTGCTGAACACAATCCTGCCCAAGCCTGCTGGCCACTCATAGCCATGCTCCTCTTTGGAAAATGCCCTCAGCTGAATACACCTCTCCCTGGTGTAGGCTACATTGGATGATGGTCAAAGCATGGGGACTAATGTCTAGCTACTTTGGCTCAATTTGGGACACTCAATTTGGCTCACTTTTCTTGGGCTGTTCCAGCTCCCTAGGCCTCTATGGAATTGTCTGAAGCTATTGTCACAGCACTACAGTTCAACTTTTCCCTTTGCCCAATCCTGCCTTCCCTCATCCCTCAAAGAAGTGATTCCCCCATTACTATCATCCATGGAACTCTCCATTCCAACATCTGTTTCCTGAGAAACCTAAAGTAAAACAGATAAACAATCCTTAAATCATAAAACATGAGGGAGGCTGACTGCTCCTGGTCATGGTAGGTTAGGTTTTGTTAATTTCAGTTTTTATAGAGGGACCTTTCCTGACATTGTCATTGGATTTTAAGTGTACCCTACATGCATTCCAGTAGTCCTCTCTTCCCTTATTGCATTGATTAGAGACCCAGAAATTCTCTGAATTCCCAGCTGCAGGAAGTGCCCGCTGAGGAAGACATCATGTTAATGTGGATTTGTGTTTTTCTATGGGCTTATTTTGTGGCCATGCCAGCTGTCATTTTCAGCTGCTTTGAGTTGGCCCATGTTGTCATAGCCCTCTGGATGCCATTTGAGAAAAGTTTGATTCATTATTTTGTTCCTATTGTACTGACTAGATATTTCGACACAGATTGTTTCATTTAGTTCTTGAAACGAGACTGTGAATGAGGTATGATTCCTAATTAACAGAAAAGGGAAATTGAAACTCACTGAGGTTGAATATCTTTTTAGTACAACTAGCTAGCAGGTTTAATAGTCCACATTCAAAGCCAGATCCTGACTCCAAGTCTAGTATTCTCGTCTCACCTTCATAAGATAACCATTCAATGTGTATGGACATACATCTAGTGCCTGGACCAGGCCCAAGCAATTCTCTACATTAAACAATCATCTGTAATGAAGTGGATTCCCTTAAAAATCTTTGAAACATTTCCACATCCCTTTTCTAACTGACATGGATCCACTCTAAGTCATGGATGTCATTTTCTCTCTTTTTTGGTGAGCCCCTACATCCTGGCTGGGGAGTTGCATTGCTGTTCTGGCTAACCGTTTCTTTCTTACATGTGGTCTGCTCAGTGAAGTGTTCATTTATGGGCATCCATAACTATGCTGTGGACAAGCTCCGCAAACTCTTTCAGTCTTGTTTATTTATTTGTTTATCTCTTTACTTTATTCTATAGTCACTATGACTGGGAAGGTCACCCTGTGTAGTCACAATGTAGATTTGTAGTCCTTGATTGGGAAAAGGCTTGTTGGTGAAGTCTGAAACCGAAATGTAATCTTCTTCAGGAAATGAGTCCAAAGTGTTGTCATTCTCTGAATAAGAAAGAAACAATAAGGATCCCAAGAGAGAAAGTAGTTTGGCAACTGATGGACAATGGTCATTATAGACTGAGTGCTCAAATAAAAATACCTTTCAAACCCTGAAAAGGGGTTTTCTGCACTTTAAATATAGAGTCTTGCTTTTTAAATGAAACTGTTTCCAAATGACTTCCTGACTCAGAGGGGTACAGGTAAGTACAACTGAAGACAGTTGTGTGGTGGGAGGAAATAAAATGAGGCTGAAACAATGGAAACTGCAGAATATGTCTTCTGGTGTTTTATATATGAAACAAAGAACTTAAAGGTATACGTATAAAATATGCAATAGCATATGTGTTGAATCCAACTAAAGTTTGGTGGCAAATTATCATCAGTGACATTGGTATAGTCCAGAAAGCTCAACCTGACTCCTAAAGAAAGCTGGATCCTTTGGAAGATGATACAAGCCAAGAAAATATAGGCCAAAGTTACGATGCTGAGAAGTCCATGTGATTATTCACGTAAAAAAAATCTAAGGAACATGTATAAAGGACGCATGGACAAAGCCAAAGGAGGGTAGGATTGAGGGTGGTGCAGGGGAGTGTGGTAGGGTGAAAATGGAGACAACTGTACTTTAACAACAATAAAAAAATTAAAAAAATCTATGTATTTTAAAGAAAGGAATCACTTTGCCATACAGTATCCCATTTGGCTGGTGAAACTAAATTCAAGAAAGCAGCTGGTGAGACTGATCTCACCAGGATGGTAGATTCCTTGGCCTTTCTTCAAAACACATTAAAAAGGGGGAGAGAGTGATTTCTGCTGTTTGCCCTGGAAGTATGATTGTTTCATGTGGCTTTCAGAAGAAGATGTGATGGGGAAATAGCCTCCAGTGATTCCACACGGGAATTTTGGCTTGACGTTCCTAAAGGATTTGAAAATTCTTTATGCATTGTTGCAACCCAATTGATTTAAATGGTACCCAAAACATGAATACCAAAGCCCTGTTCTTTGGTTACCACATTCTATTGCATTTGTACTTAAACGTAACTATCTTAAAGAGATTCATCACAGCCTGATTTCCTCCTTTTTTCTTATTTCTATCTAGCAGTTTTTCCTTTGGGAAAGTTTCAGGTTTAAAGAAAGTATTTTTTATGATCAGCTATCTAAATTGAAAATTTCTTTCAAATAAAGATGTGCCTTTGGAGTGCTATTAAATATTTTTAAAAGTTATATATGTGATATATATCATAGATAGATATGATAAATATATAGATATAGATCATTTGTATGATATATATCATACAGAGATATAGATATGTGATATATATGATATAGATACATATTTTGATTCTTTCACCTCAATGTATTGAGTGACTACTCTGGCCCAGGCACTCTCCCAGGTCCTGGGTGATGGCATAAGGTAAGAAAAGGGCCAGAAACATGGTAGGAATTTGAATAATTGTTGAACTGCCCTGCATCCCGGCTTCTGGCCTGTGAGTAAAGGGGCTGAGGTTGGAGGTGATGGGGAAAAGGAGTACTGTTGATAAAGTACAACACTTTGCTAAGTGTTTAGTTAATTGGGACCTTAATTTTGCAATGTATTTTAAATGTTTAAATGGAGATTCCTGAACTATTAATAAAAACATTTTGAGTAATCTAAAAAATGCACCTCCTTAAGTTCTTATTGAGCTAAATCTACAAAAATATTCCCCTTTCTAAAAATATTTGCTAATTAAAAATAGTACATATATGTAAAGAGTATTAGTTTTGGTTGTAAGCAACAGAAACCAGTGCCAGGTAGCTGGGTGAAAAAAATTAGATTTATTACAAAGAAATATGAGCTTTCTCAGGGAATCCAAGGACAAGAATGCAGCTGGGATTTAAAAATAAACTGAAGGCCCTGGCTGGTGTAGCTCAGTGGATTGAGCGTAGGCCTGCAAACCAAAGGATCACGGTTCAATTCCCAGTCAGGGCACATGCCTGGTTTGCAGGCCAGTTCCCAGCTGGGGACCTGCGAGAGGCAACCATACATTGATATTTCTCTCCTCTCTCCTTCCCTTCCCCTCTAAAGATAAATAAATAAATAAATACATCTTTTTAAAAATAGTAAACTGAAGGAAGGACTCATTGTCAAGATCTTTTTCCATCTGTAATGTCTGCTCTTCTCTGTGTTAATTTAGTTTGTCCGCTTGCAGACTGAAAAGCCTTTGACACTGAGAAGCCTCCTGTTTCATTTGATACAGACCCTCCAGTAGACTAGATGTGAATATCGCTCCATGTAAGAATTCCCAGTTCTCTGACTCAGTTTGGGTGACATGGTTTGCCCATAGACCAAACTAAGACTGGTAGGTAGTGGGTTCTCACTGTAAGAACTGGACAATATGAGTGGGTAAAGGGTAGAAAAGGTAGGTCTCAGGAAAGGGTAAACATGGGGTCTTTCAGAGAAGCAGTACAGTCAACAAAGTAGTAGTTCACAGAAAATAAGCTGTGTGTCTACATTTATTGCACATATATATTTCTTTTAATTTTGAGAAAATTTGGCAATAAACTGGAGTTGGCAAACTATGATCGACAGGCCAAATCCAAACCACGGCTTGTTTTTGTAATGGCCTGTGAATGACATTTAAAAATGATTGTTAGAAAAAGAAGAAGGAGACTCTCCCACAGAAATCATCTGTGGCTCAGAAACCGGTAATGTTCATCATCTGGCCCCTCTCGGAAAATGTTTGCTGACCTTGCTCTACAGCACGGTGGGCAAGCCTGCAGGTTCCGCATGCAGTCTGCTGGGTGCTAATCCTGGCTCAGCCACCTTAGAGGGGAACCTAAGGCAAGTTACAAAACCTGCCTGCATCTCTGTTCATCTTTCATCAAGTGAGAATAATAATAATTTTGCTTATCTTATAGACTGGTCACACGGAGTAAATGAGTAAATATGATATATGTTAAGTCATTTAGAAGAGTGCCTATATGTTAAGAATGTTAACTATGTCAAATCATGTACAATCTCAGACATGTTTATATATAATAAATATATATATGAATATATACACTACATATGAATACATGTTATAGATAAATATATTTGTATAGATGTATACGTAGAATATGGAGGAATATTTTCTTCTTGGGAATATAGTGTGCTATGAAATGTATTCTTAGACAATATTGTTGAAAGGAAGCCTATAATAATTTGGGAAGGCAAGAGTTATTTTTAAAAAGAAAATTCCATACATATGCATATATATACAAATAGATATTTATAAATACATGTAATTATTTATATTTATTATATGTATTTATACAATAAATACATATGATACAATATAAATACATTAAATATATAAATAAAATTAATATATTATATATAAATATATATAAATAACTTCTTAAAGCAGGACAGAACTATATTTGGATGTGATCAGATTTAAAACCAACAGCTCATACCAAACCAAATATATGAATTTGACATAGTTCTAAATGTTATTTTCTCCTTTAAAAGCAAAATTTTACTTTCCAACACTAATAGAGAGCATTTATGTTATAGCAGTACAAATGTTTCAAAATTAAATTGAAAACATTCCCAAAACTCTGCGGATGCCACTTCAAACCTTCACAGCTCCTACTTAGCATAGTAGTGCAATGCGGATATCCAAGTATGACTGAAAATCTGCACGGACACAATCACTGCATTTCATTCAGAAACCATCCCAATCTCCGTCTCTGCCCTCTCTTTAGTTCTCTTTCTTTTCCTCTCAGACTTACATAAGTTTGTATACACACCGTACACAAAGCCTTAGAAAGCATGTAAAGAAAAATTATTGGCATAATCTATATTTATCTGTATCCACATTTTATTTCACATACCATGTACAAAAAAATCACCCTTGTAATATTTTTATCAGAAATAAAGTCTAGGGGTGAAAAAGTATATCTTACTGACTTTATGGTTACTTTATTTAACACATACATTATAAAGCCCCATTTGGAAAAGATCTTTCTGAAAACGGGGTTATCTCATCAATCAAGCACTTCCTGTGTATGTATTGTAAATAATAAATGCGTGCCACATGTGTGGCTGGAGGAGTGCTGAAAAGCCGTATTGGCATGCCAAGGAAATACGGCTAAAATAACTTCTACCAACCCAGTTCATCCCACTCAGCAAAAATTGGGCAAGCTAAATTCATCAATATTGATTTCAGGTTTCATCAGCAGGGATTTTTTTCATGCAAGACTCGTTTAGTTACATTTTCCATTTGACATTTCTCATTAAACTCAAAATGTTCTTTGTGTGTAAGTCTTTCATGTAATTCAAAACTGAGCTCATCAACCAACCTTTCCAATAGAAACAGTGGCCACGTTTGCTTCTTGAAGAAGTAAATTTCTATATTGAGACATTCTTCACATGTCAACCCAGAATCCTTGATCCTTCTTCATCCTGTGTTTTGGAGTAAAGATTTTTACTTGTTTGTTTTTGTTTTTCATCGTTCACAGAGAAAGGTAATGTCTCCTTGTCAGAGAGATATTGGGAGTACCATGAGGCACTATTCTAAGGAATCATTCCACTGGTTGTTTTTTTAAGTATATTTTATTGATTATACTAATACAGTTGTCCCATTTCACTCCCCACCCGCACCCCTCCACTGGCTGTTTAATGGAACATAATGCTCTATTTAGGGCTTTTGGAGTCAACCGCATTCTGTCCACTTGACTCTAGAATGTGGATCCATTTGTGAATCTAAGTGACTCTTACTTTTTCCAGTGACTCTTTGTATCCACTGGATGAAGAATAAATCAAAAAGTAGCTTTTATGTGTTGAGATGAATGTAGAGGATCAGGTCATATGTTATACTTGTACACATCTTCTTTTGCACCTTCCTGACTTCCACCTTTCTTCCAAGAAACTTAACTCCTTAAAGACAGTTAATACTAAAACAAACAAACAAACAAACAACTTACTTTAATGCAAAAGACAACTTCTCAGGTCATAACCATTCACCTCTGTCTGTGAACAGGCACCATGTACACTAATCCCACCCCTTGATTGATGTCGGGATAGGTGCTTAATCCAAACTGAGCCAGCTAGATTCTTGCTCCTGGAAATCTGAGACATGGACTGGAGAGGGCAGAAGCCCAGGACTCATTGGGGTCAGGTAAGGAGTAAGTTCATTAGAGAGAACTTCCGAATAGTTATGGAAACTAGGGATGTTTTCGTGCCTATGGTGTTCAAGGCTTGGCTGTTCAACAATTTATTTGGTTTCAATACATTACTGCTCTTTTGTTTAAATTAATCAGATTTGATTTCTGTTACTTGAAACTGAAACAAATATGCATTTTTTAAGCAGTTGGTAATACATACAAGGTAATCAACTTAAGGCATTTTAATGTGTATGTGTTGGGAATGAGAAAGTTGGAGTAATTGGGAAAATAGTGGTGAAATGAAAATGTTTATGTGGTCAAAGTGGCAACACACTGGATTGGAATTAGATGTAGTCCAGTTGTAAAACTCTACCAATCAAAATATTTTAAAGTATAATTTTCTGACATTTATGGTGTTTTACAGGTAAACTGGAGAGACATCATCTTCATAGCTCCTTGACGTTCCAGGATTATTCTGAGTTAATAATCGCAAACACTCCTATTGGGGTAGTGCTCTGTGCCATGTGCAGGGGGACACAGACTCAGATGTTTCTGCGTAAGAGAGCAGTAGAGTGAGGGAGAAGGACAAAAATGAGGCTAAATCACATGCGGCCATCAGTGAAACCTTAGTGCTTTTTGTCTAGGCATTTACTTCCCATAAGTAGTTTTCACTTCCTTCACCTCTCTTGCACTAATTTATGGGATGTGGTTGTATGCATCTTGTTTAACTGTGTCCCTAATACCAAGCGACTCTTGGCACATGGTGGGTACATACAAAGATTATTTGTTGAACAAATGAGTGTATCTGTGACACAAATCATCTCACCTCAATTTATATATTACTTGAGGACCTAGAAGTTTTTAAATAACAGAATTATTGTTAGTTGAATCAAAATTTAGGTATATTAAGGTCATGTATTATTTCCAAGAGTTTTATTACAATAAAACTCTTCCTTTTACAATAAAACACAATTCCTTTTGTGATGGAAATGATCATCTCAATTCTGATAGTTTGTGTTGTTGTGTCACAGCTTTGCTTATGTCAAGGCACGGAAATAAATACTTCTCACTTTAAATAATGTGACTTATCTGAATGTGATTCTAGCTGCCTAGGCCTCAGCTTTGCACTTATCAAAAATTAAAGAAGAAAATTCACAATAGTGGGATGTGGTGGATGGGAAGCAGAGGAGACACCCACGCTGCAGGAGAGGGTCTCAGAAGAAATTTATTAATCAATTTACAATTTGTATCACAAGTGAGGTTGTAGTAACATCAGCGTTTCTTCTATTTTTCATCTTATATATTCACAGACATGTATGATGTATTTCATAATAAAAAGTTTTAAAATGTAAAGCAAATTGAAAAGAGTTTTAATATTAGATTATGGGTATTTTAAAAATATGTTGATTGATTTTGGAGAGAGAGGAAGGGGGAGAGAGAGAGGTAGGAAGAGAGAGAGAAAGGGAGATGGAGAGAGAGAAAAACATCAATGTGAGGCGGAAACATTGGTTGGCGGCCTCCCATTCTCACCTCAACTGAGGATCAAATCTGCAACCTAGGCATGTGCCCTGACCAGGGCTTGAACTTGCAACCTTTTGGTGTATGAGACGACACTCCTACCAACTGAGCCACACGAGCCAGGACAGATTGTGGGTATTTTTGACATATACAAATCTAACTGCCATGCTTAATTATATTGATCAGATTTTACTATATGTTTTCCTGGATTGGATCCCCATTTGTTTGTTTTTCCTTTCAGAATAAAAAAGAATGTCCTAATTGTGACATACAGATTCACCTTTGAAACTCTCATAAAAATGAGGGTATTATTCAAATATATTATACTTCAAAAAATATGTTTAAATTCATCAGCGGCTCCTTAATAATAAGAGGTTAATTGAACTCAGTGGCTTAAGTATCACCGGTTGGTTATTTAGAGAGGGCATTTTAATTGCCACAATATTTAGTAAGATTAAAAATCTTACTAAATGTGACCTATTTCACAGAAACGTCAGGATATACAATGTTTTCCTACCTCCTGTAGGAACATGAGCTTTTGCAATCCTTTTACATGGAGATCACTTATTCCTTTTAGATGTTTTTTAAAAGCTTTTTGACTTCATACCCGAAACCAATTAATGACCACTCTCTGTGAAAGGATGAGATACACTGAGTGATGGGGCCATATGGCCTGCTGTGACCTAGAGATTACTTGAATGACACACTGAGACTCAATTTAGAGATGGACCTCGTTACAGCTTTTGAGGGATGATGGGTAGGTTCACTCATGCCTGGGCAGAGTTTAAATAATCTTTCATACCCCTACACTGAAAACTGAATGAAGAGAAAAGAGCAACCTTTGCAAGGTTCATTTTTATTATTTGAAAATTTAGTAATTGTATTAGGTTCCTAGGGTTGCCATAACAAAGTCCCACAAACTAGATTTCTTGAAATGACAGTGATTTATTATGTCACAGTTCTGGAGGTCAGAAGTCCAAACCAAGGCACCATCAGGGTTGGGGCCTCCCAAAGGCTCCAAGGGAGAATTTTTCCCTGTGCTTCTCTCCTAGCTTCTGGTTGGAGCTGGCCATCCTTGGCATCCTTGGCTTGCAGCTGCATCACCCCAATTGCTGTCTCTGTCATCACATGACATTCTCCCTGTATGTCTTCTTTTTAGGATACCAGTCATATTGGATTAAGGGCCTACTGTACTCCACTATGACCTCATCTTAACCAATTACATCTGCAGCTACCTTATTTCCCCAGAAGATCACATTCTGAGGTACTGAGGGTTATGACTTCAACATATCTTTTGGAGGGACACAATTTAACCCAACAAAAATTATTTGAAATATTTTTTAAAAAGGTGAGATGCCTATTTTATCTATTATTGGAGAGCGATTATTTGATGAATTCCCTGGAATCTGTCAGGGGAGGAGGGCTGGTTAGCTCTCCCCTGACCCATTTTGGAGGTTTCCCACCGAAACGACGGAGGCTGCTCATGCAAGACCTCCTTCAAGTTAAGCGCATTTCACTGGGCTTCCTGGAATCCTAGACTTTGGCACTGCTCAGAACATTAGAAAACACCCAGTCCTGTGCTTTTTTTTTTTAATTTTATTTTTCAATTACAGTTTACATTCAATATTGTTTTGCCTTAGTTTGAGGTGTAGTGCTTTTTAAAGCAAGGAGTCCAGCTAGATCTCACAGGGCACTTCATGGTGAGACAGAGAGCAGGTGCTGCTTTCCTTACAGTGGTGGGGCAGATGGCAGGGACCCTCACCCCAGAACTCTGGAGCTGCCACCACCATTCTTGCATGAGAATCAGCCCAAAAACTTGTTAGCGATGTAGATTTCTGGGTCCTCCTTCCTCCTTGACCTACTGAGTTAGTCTCAGAGGTGGATGATTATGACTATGGGTTGTGAACATACTTCCTATGTGACTTTTTTATACTCAACTCGGGTTTACCAACCTTTCGCCTAAGAATTTCATGGAGACAGTTAAAATTCTCCAAACTAGATCAACCCCTTGAATATGGAGAGACTGAGAGGCAGACCGGCTAGCATGGGCCTGACGGGTAGAAGAGGCCGGTGAGTAGCAGGTTGAGGGCTGTCCCTACTCTGGTCTCCAGCCTCTATGCACATTCTGTACAGGAGACAGCCCTTTATTTTGTAGCAGAAGTGGGGAGAAAGTCCATCTGTAAACTCTTTCAGAACATTTCCCATGTACCACTTATCAATAAAAGGTATTTATTTCTCTATTTTGATGGTGAAAAATAAATCCGTTACCCGTGTTTTCACCTAATAGAACACCATATTCCCCAGGGTCAGCATTTAGGCAACTTGTAAAAATTGATCTCTCGAAGCTAATGGTTTCAAAGAGGAGGGTAAGATTTGGGTTCTAAGCCTGTTCTTTTAACTAATGGCTCAATAACAAGACTGAAATCAGTTGGGACTGAAAGGAATTTCCAGTGATGAAGGAGCATCTTAATAAGAAATGAGTGGGATAATGCTGTAACCTCGAGATCTTGGCACTTTCAGCCTCATAAACCTGCCTGGGTTTCTGAAAGCAGCCTTTGTGCCTTATCTGGCACCATGTGCGAGAGAGATCCCAGGTTTCCCATGAACTGAAGTGGCTGGAGTGATGCGTCAACTGTGTGAGGTGACGCACACCAGGCCTTGGGACTGCCTGTAAACCAAGTGCCCTCTTAGCATTCAGGATTGAACTCAGGGCGGACCAAGTCAAAGGAACTCTGTCTGCCCTCTCCCCCTCCCCTCATCCCTCATCACTCCTCACGTCATTGGCTGGTTGTTAGAGGCAGGCAATGCAAGTTGGAAGTACATTAGAGGAGAGGAAACTTCTTTCCATTAAGCATAGGTGTAATTTAAGTTTGTAGTAGAAGGTAAAATAAGACAGTACCGTCAGTCCTCATAATTATCAACAGTATGAATCCCCCTTCAAGTCCTGCTGGGATGTGCATGCACTGTTTTAGCACCAGACAATTAACGCATGTTTTCATGCTGCTGCTGCTGTTCTTCTGGCAAGTGTGTAGATTGCTAGCTCTTTCTCTGCATCCCGTGTTTGTTGGGAAGTGGCCCAGTGGTTTCACAAAATATAGGACAATTCTTCTGAGACTCAACATTGTAACAGGTCTTGGAAGCTACTCACATATCTACTTCTAAAGAAGTTGTTGCTATCATAAGGTCTGGGCATGAGCTGGAGGGAAAACTCTCCTTTCTGTCTTCCTGCCAGATACAGATGCAGCTGTGCTTTCACGATAACAGTGCCATCTGGCACCCTCCCCTGAGATGGATGCTCCACTTGATGACCCAGTGGTGACAAAGAGAAACAGAGCTGCGGCTACACGTCTTGGAATGCTCACGTGGCCACGGTGAGTGTGCCTTCTTTCTTTTGTGGGCAGGCTTCGAATGCGAAGCAGTGCTGGCTATGAAATTTGTGGGGCCCCTTGTTCAGAAAGCAGGAAAAAATTGTCACTAGAGGAAGTAAAATAGAAAGCAATTCTCTTTCTTCTGTGGTCTCAGTGTGTCTTGCTATTTTTATTTGCTATTTGATGTCATTTTAAGTAAAGAAAAACTAAAAATTCAAATTATTGGCATGAATTTTACTCTTTATAGTTTGCAATGTGAGTTTTAAATGAAAATTTAATAGCATTTAACTTATATGCATGAAATTACACAATGTGTATTTGGTGGGTCATGCATGTGTATGTATTTCACTCTTTCCACAACAGTGGAATTGCTACAAATACTAACACAGTTATTTTCATTTCACTTCTTGATTTATCTTGATTGTACCAACACTATCACCTTTGGCTTACCCAAGAGTAAGGAAGACCTAAAAGGATAAAGAACCATGGGTTGCTCTATCTTTTCCTTTCTGTGCCATCATTCAGCATAAGTGTTTGGCTAATACAGAGAAGTAACACAGGTAAGAAAAGATGTGAAGGATTCCTTGGTAGTTCTTGTTTCTTATAATTCCTTCGCATTCTTTCTGTGTTTGAAGCAAATTCTAGTTAGGACAGAAACCATGGCATCTCAGCTTACTTGGTACTACTCCTGCTTACTCAGTTGTGGACACAACATTCTTTTATAAACTTACTTTGAGTGTCACTGAACTCCCATGCACTGTGGACCCACCAGAGTTCTGTGCTCATAGGGCATGCAAGTGGGACAACATGAACCTTGCCTCTGCCTCCTCTGCTCATACATGTGCTCCATTTTCCCATTGAGCTTCACTTATAAAACACAAGTTCAAAGGTAAAATTACTAAGACTTTCAAGATGGTGAGAGTAGAGCATTAAAGCAAGGACAGGGCCCTCTGAGTACTTGTGTGGCTGGCCAGGTCACACTCCATGAAGCCAGGCCTAATGGGAAGCTATAATCAGAGGGTGTTGGGTAGGTATGAAGTGAAGTCCAAAGATTTTAGGAGGTCTCAAGTGACTACTATAGGGAATTAAGCCTCGGACAGGTTGTAGCTCAAATAGCTCAGGTAAAAATGTCTTTGCAGAGAGGTTTTTCTTAACCACACAGTGTAAAGCAACTCTCCCTTCATCATTCTTTATCATAGTAGTGGTTCTCAGACTTTAGTGTACATCAGATTGCTGGGTCCTATCTCCAGAGTGTCTGATTCAAAAGGCTGAATGGGTTCTGAGATTTTGCTTTTCTAATGAGTTTCCAAATGATGCTGATATGCTGATTCCGAGGCCAAGCTTTGAGAACCACTGCTCTATTTCATCATTCTACTTTATTGTTTCTTATGGCATGTATCTGAAATTTTCCTTTTATTTATTTGCTTGTTTATCCCTAGGGCTTGGAATATGCCTAACTCAGTAAATATGTATT
Source organism: Carollia perspicillata (assembly GCA_004027735.1). NCBI lineage: Eukaryota > Metazoa > Chordata > Mammalia > Chiroptera > Phyllostomidae > Carollia > Carollia perspicillata. The sequence continues at coordinate 18,111 of PVKM010021341.1, forward strand.
TAATTTATGAGCGTATACATGACCCGGGGTTCAGTGAGTGAATGGTTATCAGATGGCAGTGATTAGGGTAGGGTTGGGCCACAGAAATACTAGTACCTAGGAGTTAGTGCTGATCAGATTTGCTTCTAAGCAAATAAAATGCAAAGTTGCAAATATAGAGGCAGGGAGCTATAATCCTGAAACATGATGTTAGGGAGTCAACTGAATAATTTAAATGGTGAGGATAGGTGGGGGCTTCTGGATTTCCTTTCAAGCTTGAGTATTTGGCCATTGTTAAAAGAGAATTACATGTGTGGGTCCCTCTTGTCCATAGGTGGATTCTAGACTCTTGGCAACTCTGCATGCGAGGGATCCCCGCACGGTTTTTGGTTGACCAAAAGCAAATCTTCAAGCCAGACCACATATTGCAGTTATCTTTGTGTTTACAAATTGGGGTGAGCAAGGTGATCTTCTGTGATGATCCTAAGGGGAATCACCATACTTTCCCAGCTGTCCCCTCAAGGGGTTGACATACTCTGCTCTGCAGCCCCAGGGAAAGCTGGACTCTTTCAGGGACTTTTACGGGTAACTTGTGACATCTCATGCTTGAGTGTATAATTCTTGAATCACTGAGATGCTTCAGCCTTCCATCTCTTGGCAATTGTCCAGCATTTTGGTCAGCTTGACCTGATTCTCTTCTCTCTACTTTTTTCTTTAAAAATGAGATTGCCATGTCATCTTAAAATACCCCTTTGCACTGCCTTTCAAATGGCTTTGGTCGAAGTATATCCTGAAGGGAGAAGTTCCCTTGAAACTCCTAGAACCTCAAAGAAAGTTGCAGTTGTCTTATAAGGAGTCAAGTTAAAGGGGAGGAGGAAGAACCAAGACTCCACCATAGACACCTCTGAGTGTTTCTATGGCAAGCATGGGCCCATCACTTGGCCACAGTCAGAGCAGGTCAAGGTGACACATGATCTGGAGAAGCGCTTTAGTCTCTTGGAGAAAAGTCTACATGGGTAGTTCTCAAACCCTAGTGTGCCAAATTGCCCCATCTATAAATTATGATTCACTGTATCTGGGGAGGTATATTAACGAACTTGGGCTTTGTAACAAAATACCACAGGCTGGTTGGCTTACACAAGACATGTTTATTTTCTCACAGTTCAGGAGGCTGGAAGACTGAGGTCATGGTCAGCAAAGTTGGTTTCTTCTGAGTCCTCTCTCCTTGGCTGCTTCTCTCTGTATCTTCACATGGTCTTCCCTCTGTGCCCGCCTGTATACTTCTCTTTGTACAAAAACACCAGCCATATTGGATTAGGGCCCACTTGACTTAATTTAACTTTAATTACCTCTTTAAAATCCCAGTCTCCAAATACAGTTGTATTCTGAGGCACAGGGGTTTAGGACTTCAGTGGAGGAATTTGGAGGGGACAAAAACAGCCCCATAACAGACGGAACTTGAGGAAGCTGTATTTCCAGCAGTGTCTCCAGGTTATTATGATACAGGCAGGCTTAGAGCCAGTGTTTTGTAGCCACTGCAAACACCTGCTATATCTGCAGCCCTGTCCACTGGCACGGTCCTTGCTTTTCTCCTTTGCAAATGAGAGCTTCTCTGCCAAGCCAACTGATTTTCAACGGGATTGTAACAAATATGCTCCGGAAGGACTCAGTAACCCAATACCTTGCTGCCTGCAAATATAATCCGGGTTCATCTGTGGCCGGACTGTTGTGTGTCAACCCAGAGACATTTCATTTCCAATGAACTATGTCCTCAAAAGAAAAGCAGCTTTGGTCTTTGCAGAAAAACGTGAATCTGAAAACAGGTTATGAGTGAAACTTCGCATGCCGGAAAATAGATCAGATGCAGACCTAATTGCCTATAATTTATTTTCTGTGGCTGTGATTTGGTCTGCAAGATTCTTTGGTCTCCAAGAATCCTCATTAAATCTTAAACCTTAGGATATACCTCCCTGTCCCCTTAGGAACATTGCAACACTAATGAGCATTTGCCTGAAAAGTCAATCTTCAGTATATATTTCTCCTCAAATAAACCCTTCCTTTTTGCTAACTGTCAGAACTGTCTATATGGATGCAAATAACTTACCTATAGTGGAGGCTGTTCTCTCTGCGTGTGTGTTTTTGGGTCAGGAATATGGAGCTGAGGTGAGTTAGAATTAGCCTCCCTTCATCTGTCTGGAAGGGTTTAACTTTAAGAACATACTCCCCTTGCCATTTCTTGAGTTTATGAAGTAGTAAATCTGTTCCTAACTGAAGATAAAATATTTTTATTAGAATTTGGTGAGGCAGAGGCATTGTTTTGAATTTTGCCTTCCATGTCTTAGGGTTGCAAAAATGATGGTTTGCTGAATCATCCTGGTATATTGACAGTAGCAGCGCCAATACCACAAATAAGTATATAATTCACTGTTTGTGTGGGAGATGAATGCTCAGCCATCCCCAGGCTTTGATTTTGGACTAAAAGGAAGCTGAGACACGGCTATGCCATCCTTATAGAGGGTTTGGAAATGTGTGGGGGTGTTTTTTAATGCCTGGGAGCATTCCTGGAATTTAATGGTGGGAAGCAGAGAAGTGAGACATCTTACAATCTTCAGAACAGTTTTGCACAATAAAGACTGATATCCCAAAATACTTTTAATAGCCCAGTTGAGAGGCACTGATGGATATCAAAGGGTGTACTTCAATAAAAGTAAAGATGGAATGGAAATCAATGTGGTGCCTCCCTTCAACTCTCCCCCGCACTCGCTCGGTCCACCCCCAGCACCAAAGGTCAAATGGAAAGAATGGTCTGAATTCTACCTAAGCTGTCTGGGAACAGAACAAGCAAGCAGAACTTGGCTGCACCTCTCAGAAGCAGGTTGTGCCCAGTCTGTACTTCCCATGCGGACTTGGGGCACTACCCCTGAGCTTTGATGCTGCTGGCCCAGGAGAGGAGAGGTGACCCAAGTACACATTAACCCCACTCAAAGAGAAATGTTGTCTCATGAAGGCAAGTCAGAGAGACGGGGTGTGGGGTGTTGGGTAGAGCGAGGATCTAAGTTACAGAACTTCCCTGAAAGGACAGAAGAGTTTATTTGGTTCTGTTTTTAACTTGCATGAATGGAACATTACTTCCTTATACTTTGAACTGATTTGTATAAATCTGCACGAGTACTTTCTTCATGACTTCCTCAGTTCTTCAGCATTTTCCTTAAGGAATAGATCTTTATCTTTGATTCCATTAAAAATCAATATCTTTTGCAAGGTAAAATCATAAACCTTTAGTTTAATTCTAGTCGCTGTTACCTTTTAAAATATCCTCACCTTTTCTTTTGCTCTTCAGAGCAAATAAGAAGACATTTTTCTTATTGCTCTTCAGAGAGAGGGAGAGGAAGGGAGAAAGAGAAACATTGACTGGTCGCCTCCCATATGCACCTGGACAAGGGATCGTCTGTGCCCAGACCAGGGACTGAACCTATAACCCAGGCATGTGCCCTGACCTGGAATTGAACCTGCAACCTTTCAGTTACAGGACGAAAGTCCAACCAACTGAACCACACCAGCCAGGGCTACACACTGTTTGTTACCTTTGACCAAAGAGTTAATGAAAGCAAAAGTGTATTTTTTAAAAAATTCACTTGTTTCAGTTCAAGGTACCATAAATGATTACTTAAAGCAACAATTGTTTTTGCAAACATTCTCTATTTGTTGATCATAGCAGGACACTCCCTATATATTTTGATTTAAAGTATCAAAGAATATATAGGGAGATGATTTACAGTTGGAAACAAGATAATTTTCCCAGTGATAAAAAGTATGTGTTATTTCTATAACTCTATGTTCAATAATATCTATTTTTACAGTAATTATCAGCAGTATGAAAATAACATTGATTACTTGTTATGGAAATAGTTTTTCAGTTTACAATATTATAATCATTCTATTTTAAAGATACTTCTATTTTATCTGTGTAGCTGAGACTGCAAATGCTAATTTATTTCCCCTTTGTGAAAAGCATCTTTTTACATCCAAATCTTTCTCTGACCTCAAAAGGAATAAACGTCGATACATTTAACTTTTCAATTTCACATTTATTGTGAACCTATTGTTTTCTTTCTTTGTGTAATCTTCACTGGAGGACATGTCTTCAGAGAGGAAGTAAGGGAGAGAGAGAAACATGTGTGTGAGAGAGAAACATCAGTTGGTTGCCTCCCATGTGTGCACCCACCAGGACTGAACCCACAATCTAAGCATGTACCTTGGCCGAAATCAAACCAGCAACCCTTTGGTGCACAGGGTGATGCTCTAACCAACTGAACAATACCAGCCAAGGTGTCAACCTATTGTTTAAAATAGTCTTCTAGGTACATGGGAGATGCAAGATTAATAAGATGTATTATTCACTATCTATTAGGGTTTAGAGGTAAGAGCTGACATGGCTGGAAAGCACCTCTTAAGAGCAGAAGTGTTTCCTATTACATTTTTTAAGGCTAACATTTTGCTCTCCTGTTGTGGGTAG
>PVKM010021342.1:0-22630 GCA_004027735.1 Carollia perspicillata
GTGGTCATACATCGTAGTAAAAAGCACGAGTCAGCAGAGTCTTTCTATGTTCACTCCGCATTAGAACCCTCTGGAGAAAGGGCCTATCTGACCCAGAGATGTATTTATTCCTCCCACCAAGTTCCCTGGGGACAAGCATCTGTCAATACAACTAAAGCCTAACCTACCCCACATGGAGCAAAAAATCAATAACTTTGCTTCCTATCTCCTCCAAGAGAGTACTTAAAGCATTAAAACAGCCCATAAAAGATTAGGGAACAACTGTTTCATCACTTGTCAGCTGCTTGTACTATATTCCATTACAATTTTGGTCACACCTATGGCAGCCACATGAAAAAAAAAAATAGTCCCTAGGTGCACCACATCTTGCAAAAGTCCAAGGGATCAAACAGCTTGCAAACCGCCAGAGTGAGAAAATGCCGAGGACCCAGTTATGTGCCTCCAAAGCTCCCCTCCCCTCCCCTCCAAGGCCTCAGGCCGCTGCACACACTCTCGTCACGCAGCCGCACACTACCCAAGCCAAAAGGAGACTGGCATTCCGGGGAGGCATTCGAGTGTGCATTGAGCTTCACTTCTGAAGGCTCGGTTCAATGGCTGTAAGTTTTTTAAATTAAAAAAAAAAAACAGATGAGTACAGTGAATGTTCCCACAAGTTGTACCTCTCCAAGTGCCAGCTCTTCTCAAAGGGGAGGAAGAGGACTGTCATGTAATTCCAAGACTCACTAATAAAGACGCCTTAGCTTGGTCTTCTACCCCCATCACGGGAAATCTGGTCCATCGTATCTTATCTCCTTTTGTATTCTGTCCTTCCGAATTCTTCTTGACACCAACTATTTTTGAAACCCTATGGTATATTGGGTATGGTATTTTTAAAAAGAATAAGCCCCGGCTGGTGTGGCTCCATTGACTGAGCACTGGCCTGCAGACCAAAAGGTTGTGGGTTTGATTCCCAGGCAGGGCACATGCCTGGGTTGTGGGCCAGGTCCCCAGTTGGAGGCCTACAAGAGGCAACTGATCCGTGTTTCTCTCACACATCAGTGTTTCTCTCCCTCCTTTCCCCTCTCTCTAAAAATTCATAAATACATTCTTTAAAAAATAAAAAGTCCAGAGAATCCCCACTTAGCTACCATAGTTTGGAGTGGGACATATTTAATGTTACATGACAAGCACCTGGGTGCCCATATTTCTCCCCAACAGGGGATCCGTTTTCAGCTCTGACTCTGATCCGAAAGTGACTTTTTTGTCACCAGCGATGAGCTCCTCTTCTCCACAGCACTAAAGAGTAAGTCGTGAGAACACGAGGGCAGGTGGTCAAAGCCTTGAGAACAACCGGAGGGAGCAGAGGGCGAGAAAACTACAGGAGCAAATAGCTGCCAGCCTCCTCCTGAAACAACCAAAACGAGCAACGGTCCTGCTGGCAGGAATGGGCTTCGTTGGGAATACAGTGGTAAAACATGGAAGCAAAATAGTTTCTTGTTCTCCTTGAAACAAAAAAATAAGGGTTTTCTGCCAAGTGGAGCCACAATAGAAGCAAGTGAAACCTCTGTATAAACAACATGGAAAAAGAACAGTATATAAAATATACTTCAGAGGATAACCACACTTTCATGTTGAAAGCAATGCCCAGACCAGAGCAGGTCCCCGTCTCTTTATGTCCACTTGTCATTTTCTTAGGGAGGAAGGATTAGAAGCTTCTATCAGACCCCAACTGTATCCTTTTTGATTTGTTGTATATAGTTATTTAAAGCGTGTAGAAAGCTTGTGTAGTCTTCGTTCCGAAGCAAGGGTTCAATCATTATGAAATAAAAGAGCTTCACAAAATTCTGAATTAAAGACTTCCTCCAGATAGCACGGCAGGGAGATATCTGGACACGCGGAACCCAAAGACCACAGCAATCGGGACTCTGTCATCTGGAGACGAAGCCACCAACTGCGCAGAGAGGTTCGCCCACCTCATATGTTACTTCAGCAGGTATTTAATGCACCTGGTAGCATTCTTTGCATTTATTTTCATACGAAGATGACAATGGTGTGATTCTGGCTCTTCTTTCTAGGCAAGGCCTTGAAAAAGTCTTATTAAAAAACAAAAACAAACAAACGAAAAAAACCTCACCTGCCTACATAAACAAGCAAGATTTCCAGCAGAGACAAGCTCTTGGTACTGACCTAAGAAGTGAGTCAGTTCACAAGCAGGGTTAGCCACTGAGATAAACAGTCTGAGGTGTAAGACACTGCACAGTGAAGCTTTTCATTGGAACAGCCATAGTTCCTCCCCTCCTCCTCTCCCCCCTCCTTCTCCCCCCCTCCCCGCCTAATCTTCTTCTTGTTTTTAGGGCTTCCAATGCTTCATAGATTTTAATATTCAAACATAGACACAATTTCTAAGTCAAATGCCACCTTATGTTTTAAATAAACCCTAAACCATAGAAAAAGAGAACAGCCCCAGCTGGGTGGCTCAGTTAGTTGAAGCCTCATCCCATATACCAAAAGGTTCCAGGTTTGATTCCTGGTCAGAGCACATGCCTGGGTTGTGAGTTCAATTCCCAGATGGGGCGCATAGAGGAGGCAACCAATTGATGTTTCTCTCCTCCTTCTCTCTCTAAAAGCAATTTTTTAAAAATGCCCTTGGGTGAGATTTTAAAAGAGAGAACAGATCAGTGTTTCACCCCCTTTTCTAGGTACTTTGCTCAGATGTCGAATTCTTGCCCCTTCCTAAAGGGACCAGTGACAGAGCCCCAGAGTCCTAAGTCTTTCACCCAACAAGCTTGTGTAAAGTAATATTACGTGCAAGTCACTAAAAAAATAAAAGTGAGGAAAAAAATGAGCTGTCTGCCCTTCAAAAACTCCTAGGAGGAGGAGTCAGAAACACAAGTTACATGACAGAGATGTAAGTACCGTAACAGGACATGAACCAGGGCCGTGAGAGCACAGAGGGGACGGCGACCGGGGCACTGCCAATGTGGTTTGCCAGTCGTACCTGAAGTCTGGGGGCCCGAGAAACACTTCTGTGACGCTGCCCAGTGCTCCTCAGGGATGCATCTGCTTTCCCTCTGCAGGATCCTACTACCGAAGAGGATTTTACAGGCCCTGGTCAAGCAGAATATCACATTGCTATTCGCTGGGCTTCTAAAGGGTCCCTTTTCTAGTGTCCGTCCCCAGACATCCCCTCTGCTCACTTAGCCTCTCCCACGTCCTTGGCCTCCTAGGGATGCAAAGGCCTCCATGGGCCTATGGGGGTTGGTAGACGAATTTTTTAAAAAACTCATTCCAGATGGTAGACTTAGAAAAATTAGAATGAAATGGGAAAAAGAAATGAGGAAGGTGGTCAAGAGCTCTTTCAGAAATGTATTACTAATGTGCCCCAAACGACTGTCTCTGCAATAACGTCTCAATTTATATATTCTGTGTTCTCTCAGAAAGTTGGGATGTGAATCCACGTCTGAGTCAAATTCCATTTCAACCGTACCCCAGGGCAATTTAAAGAACTTAATAAATTTCCTTATAAAGCTGAGACTCTTTTTTATAATGTGAATAAGTACTTCCTCATTTTATGTCTTGTAACTTGGAGCTTGGTGAAGTTGGCTGAATGCAAGGCAAACCACACCTTGTACTCTCTGTTAATACTACATGGTACGGAGGGAATGGCGGCCTGCTGGTGGATGGACTGCCACGTGCATTCCGGCCACCAGGTCTATGCCAGCAGCGGCTCCAGTTTTGGATAACTTGCACCAGCAGACCAGTATCCAGAAAACCTGGGACATAACTTTCTGGTAAAGAGAGAGAGGGAGGGAGAGAGAGAGAAGGAGAAGAAGAAAGAGGAGGAAGAGGAGAGGGAACAGGAGGCAGAGAGGGAGAGAGGGAAGAAAGAAGAAAGGAAGGGAGGGAGGGAGGGAAGAGAGAGAGAGGGAGAGAGGGAGGGAGGAAGATCTAAGCCAGCACTTCCCAAACTGTAATGCACACAGGAGTCCCCTGGATTTTGTGAAAATGCAGATTCTGATTCAGGAGGTCAGTGGTGCAGCACAGAGGTCTTGTATTTCTAACAAGCATTGGCATTGGATGATGCCAATGTTGCTATTCCACAAACCATACTCTTAAGTAGCAAGGATCTAAGCTGACTTTCTAAAAGAGATGATTAGAAGCCTACATTGGACTATTCAGTTTATCGGCAACTCAAACATCCGGGCAGAATGCCTTTGAGATCTCCAAGAGAAAAAAGGGAAATCACTTCAGACGGTATTTCCCGTTCCTTGCATTTTCTTCTATATCACACCCGACCCTCGCTGTTGCGGGTGCTGGGCCTAGGGTGGGGGGAGCTCTGTTTGGAGCCATCACAACATTTTCAGCAGAGACTTCATATTTCACAACAACAACACAAAGGCAGAACACACAGGAAATGGTCAGAGATTTTCACTCTGGTCTCAGGAAGTATCATTCCACTGAGCCACCCTACGCTCAGTCTTTCAACAAAATTGACACGGCACTTTTACCCTGGCACCCTCCCTCTCCTGCGATGTCTGGGGGACAACAGTGCTAAATACGGAAAGTTTTCCTTTGTGCTGAGGCACGGGGAGTATGTTAGTCCCAGAACACCTGTGGGCTCGAGACACTGTATCAACTTGGAAACTAACTATGAGACTCTATTTTTAGAAACATATTTACTGAATAACTGTAGATATGCCATTGTAGAGATTTTTTTAAAGCCATGGCCCAAATGAAGGCATATGAACAATGTCCCTCTATTTGCACCACAGGATAATTTCTACATCTTGGTTTTCCCAACAGCCAAAGAGAATTCAGTCCACAATAAGATGCACCTCACGTTCACAGTACAGGGATTCCATTTCTACACGGTTTAGAGAACTCCCTCACACCACAAATCAGCCATACCTTCAGCAGGATTTAACTTCCTGCACAGTAGACGTAAATTGGCAAAAAAAGATACTTAAAACAAAATGTGTCACCCTTTAGAAATTGCAGACAGCTCTTTTCCAAACAAACAAACAAAAATTCTTGAAGGAGAAATAAATCATCAGAATTGTTGTTTCAAAGATATATTAGGCAAAAGTAGGACCCGACAGCAAAAATTCTTACAAAATGTCATGGGGTACCAATTAAGTCTACATTTATTTCATTCTTAAAAATTTCGTGTGTGATGTATGCTTTATGCTTCAGAGAAAATCTGGGGTAACACAAAATTATTTCTCTTGCTAAGTATCCTTTCCATGTCCGTAGAAACATTATAGTAAATGTAGAAGTAAAACCATTCTGAGAATTACATATTCACCGAGGTTACAGATTAATATTACATATACTAAGATACCCTGTAGATAACTATAAATATTAAAGATATAGAGAAAGATGCAAGGATATAATTTTATGTTACTTTTTCATTGAATTATCATGGCCTTCTTTATCGTAAAACTTAACCTGAATGTGTTTCAGTAGATACGACATGTCTGCCCTCTAGTGGAAACACGAGGTTAGTATGTCAGGCCTGGCTGTTCTGCGGTTCTGGTTCCTGCAACAGAAATTGCCAGCAACCAGAGAACTATCTTCCTTTTTTTTTCTTTTGAGAGAAAGAAAGAAAGAGAGACAGAGAGCCATCTCCTCCACAGCACCTGGCATAGAATGGAGGGCTAGTAAGTTTTAAGTAAACACATGTTATGGGTGAAATACTTCCTCACACATAGAAAGCAAACCATTTTAAAAACCCACGCTGCAATCAGGATTCACCTTCCCTCCTCCTGCGTTCACATCTATTTTTCAGAGTCAGTAGGACATGGGAGTGAGACACACCGGAATCACAGACGCTGGAATCCTCATCCATAATTCCTGTGTTACCCAAGTTGTCTAAAATAAGCATGCGTTACTTTTAACATCAGAAGCAACAATATCTGAAACTCTCCCAAGCTTTATCTTTCCCAAACCACATCTGTTTTTTTATTCTCTTCTAATTTAGGCCCAACTCCTCCTGATCACCCTGCATCAAATCTCCTATTTTTCCAGAATCTCTCCCTATTTCTCGACTCCCGCACACAGTCTCCAGATTTTGTTTGGTCTCTCCCTCCATCACCACTCTCAGCGAACCCTCGCTGCAAACAATTGGGTCTGCTCTGGGTCCCGTCTACAACCCATCGAATATTTCACCACGTGCTCACGCTCACACCCTTTCCCACCCTGCAGCGTTTTCTGCCCACTCCTTTCTCCTGGTCACTCTCGTGACACGGCAGCATTTAGAGTCCACAGGAAACATCTGACGGTCTTCATTAGCGGGACCTTGCGTCCTGGTGAGCACAGACACTCCTGGTTTGCACCTGTATTCCTACTGCAATATGCAATAGCACCCCCTTTTATGCTCTTGTCTGGGTGATACGACATGCTCACCCTACTTATCCAACCCACCTTTGCAAAAACTCACCTTCATGGCTGGAGTGTGACTAACTCCATTATGGGAACTTTATCATGCTCTGCACCCCAGCTCAAACAATGCCAGGAAATCAGCAGACCTTATTTGACCGTGGGCAAGCCACGAAGACTTATTGTGCTTAGAAACAGTCTGTCCAAGAGACAATTCTGTGGGGAATTTCCTCCCCTCTGCCCCCCGCCAAACACACACACACACAGAGTACCTGGCCGGAGTGCACAACTAAGCCCCTTCCAGGGACAAGGTCTTCACTGAGCTCCTCCTCCCAGCTGGGTGGGGCTGGGGGCTGAGCTCCTTTTGCCTCACAGAGCCCAGAACAGCACTTTTAGATTTTAAACATTTTCCTAGGGGTTAAGTGGAGCAAAATTGTAATTGTTTCTCATTGATGACACCCCTTTTCTCCTTTTGCACATCGGCTGCCTCCCTTCATTCTCCAAACGACTCATTAGCATCTGCTATGCATTACATGCCTTGCAGGGGGCTGTAGCCTCCAGAATGAGCAGTCCTCTGCTGTAGGAACAGGGAATGGGGTGGCGGAGAGTGACACCCCATCAGGGCTGTGTGACACATGCTACTGAAAAACAGGTCCTGTCCTCAGGGAGCACAGAGCGGATAATGTCTAATTCCGACTAGTCAGTTTGGAGGAACTGGGGAAGTTTTCACAGAAGTGATGTTGGAGCTGAGTGACCAAACGGACAATTAGGAAGAAAAGGTACACCTGACAGATAACTGCAAGCAAAGTCCCCTGGCAACATGAACTAATTAAGTAGGTAACAAACAGGCCAGGCACGTGGAGGGGGAAAAGGCAATAAATAAGGCAGGAGATGCAGCCTGGAGCCAGACACAGCCTTGGGTAAGACAGAACTTGGAGGAGTTCAGGGTTTACAGACAAAAGGAACGATGTGACCAGATGCATGCTTTAGAAAGCTTGTCCTTGCGGAGAGTTCTAAAATCCCTGTGCAGGGTCAAGGGCTGCTTTCCCAGGAGGAGAGGTGGGGTGGGACGTTGTGTTTGCAGAGTGCGAACATTTATACTGAGAGCGTATGTTTACAGGAGATTATGAAGGAGCTGAACGCCTCCCCACCACATAAGCGCTCCTTTCTCCTCATGTGGCACCTGTGAGCTTCATGCTTTCTCACTGGTTAGGTTTGGAGAGGAAAGCAGTGCTCATGTGAGGGCTATAGACAAGGGGTGGTGATTGAAACGAGGGGAGAGACACACCTAGCTTGGGCTACTGGATGGATTACGGTGCCATCAACAAAGTTGGAGAACCTGGGACCCAGGTGGGGGAGGGTAGGATGATGAGCCTGGTTTGGGACATGTTACATTTGAAGCATCTGTCGGAGTAGCAGATGGAAGAATCTAATGGGTTGGTTACACGACTGTCAGTGTTGGTTGGGGGGGAGGTTTGTTCTGGAGCTAGAGATCGGGGTGTTTTCTGCATCTGAGTACTAATTAGAGCTGTGGGTTCAGGTGACACCGTCCAAGGAAGGATGGATGTCAAATGGGATCGGGTTTGTAGAAGAGACACGCTTCGGGCAGGCTGGAAAGGAGGCATCATTCCTCTATCAGCTTTGACCAAGGGGCAGTGTCTTCTCAGAGCCCCCAGGGCAAATGCCAGGGGCTAAGATGGACTCGGGAGGTTGTCGGGGGCGTGGAGCTAGATGTGGTGGTGCCACCCCCCACACAGCAGGGCAACAGCATGGCGGGAAGCACTTCAGAAAGCAACATGCAGCTGGGGCAGGCGCCTCAGGGAAATCTGGAGGGCTGCAGGCCGAGGAAGGGACGCCGGCCTTTGGACATCGGTGATGTAACTGAGCTCCGCTCAGTGATGCGGCGGGGGCAGAACCGGGGAGGACTGAGGGGCAAACAGGAGGAGAGGAAATTCCCTCAGGGAGGAGAGACTGCACCCTCGGGAGATTCCCAGCGTCCTCCCTCACCCCCGACGATGTCTGCCCAGGAACCTCAGGTTCCCCACCCGGGCCCACCCTTCTGGCCTGTGCTGTGCTTGTCAGTCATTCCCTCCCGCCGACCCCCACACCCCCACCTGGCCCTACACCTTAGCGCTCCTCTGATAACACAATGAAGGGAATGAGGATTGTCCGAATCGGAAAGACAAAGGCCAAAAGGGCATATGTAGATAAAAGGACACACACAGACTCTTTCACGGAAAGAAAATAACAATAAAAGGGAGTGAAAACGAGGTGAAAAGGGCAGCAGACCTCCGCCCACCCTGGGGCGGAGCTTGGAAAGGAGAGTGGGAGGGGGCAAACTCCACCTTCAAACAGAAAAGGCGAAAAGCCACATAGTATTTGAAAACAGCACTGCCAGTCCTAAATTTCAAATTAGAGCCGCCTTGGATTGCAAATGTTTAAACTTACATTAAAGGAAAATGGCCACCAAGGGGATTGCTTCTGGAGCCCGTCTCAGCACGAAGTAATGGGATCAGATGCTCATTAGAATGAAATAAGGAGAAAGCTGTGATTGAAGCCTCGCGGTTCAGCTCCGAGGCGGCGCTGGCCATTTTTTACCCCGCACTGACCCCTAGAGGTTCTCCCGCTCATTCAGACCATGCTAGGCATGGGGCCCATGGGGAAAGAAATAAATGAACTGAGGAATAAGGTTGCGTTGCTTTCTTAGAATCCAAAGGGATTGGAAGAGTAGGGAAAAGGAGCAGCGCGGGAGTTTGCTGCCAAGTGCTATCAATAAAACCGCCTTAATAGAAGCAAACTCTGTCAGTGCATGTATCACGCCCAAGCTCCGCTGGTTGCACTTGCTACAATATTAGTCAGGAAGATTGGAAACCACAGCTTGCATTTTAAGTGTGCCCCTTTGCTTGCCTGGCCCATGTGGCGGCGGTGGCCCTAGGTGGGCTGCCAGCCAAACCTGTCCCACCTGGTGCCGCAGGGATGGCAGTGGGAAGTGGTATCTCCACTGGTGTCCCCGGGCCACCCAGATTGCCACATCCCTGGAATCACACTCCTCAGCTCGCTCCATTTCTCATCAAGGACAGAAGGTGGAGGCAAGCTGAAACACCCACACTGCCCAGGGGAGGCGAGCTCCCCTGGCCACAGGGCGGGAGGAAAACTGTGGCATGGCAAGCTCTCTCCCAGAAACCTTCATGACACACTCCCGGCAACGGAAACCTTGACTTTTAACGCGCCAGCCACCCAGGGATCTGTCTCCCTGCAGAGGAGGAAGGAAGGAAAAGGAGCACAGGAGACACTGAGGGAGTGGAGGACTCCCCGTCCGCCAGCCTGACTTTGGAGCCCGGCTAGTTAGGAGGGTGACTCCCAAGGCGGCCGTGAGGAATTGCTCCGGCTGAGAACAGAGTGCAGGTGGATCCGTCCGAAAGGGGCTGGGATAGGCACTCGTAAGGGCAAACGACCCACAGTTTACGGTCAGAAAATCCACACACTGGCACACACAGGGATGGAAGGAAACAATATAAGGGCCTTGGGGAGCAATCGCTCTGAAACAATAGCTCAATCCCACTCTAAACATCATGTAAAGACTTTTCTTTGTCCCAGTTTGCCATTTGTCTTTTGACTTATCATGGTGGGTTTTGTTTTTTTTGGGGGGTGCCATTTAAATAGAGGGTTTTGCGCATGTGTGTTTTTATTTTTTTATTAGCATTCAACATTATATTAGTTTCAGATGAACAACAGAGTGACAAGACATTTATGTAACTTACAAAGTGACCCTCTGCTAAGCCTAACACCCATCTGACACCGCAGTCGTTAACAATGACCCTGACGATACACCCTATGCTGGCCTGGACACCCGTGAAGCAGCCCAGACCTCCCTAAAGAGGCCCCACCCTTCCTGGACATCTCCGGATTTCAAGTGGCTTTGTTTGCACCTGACCAAACATTCGAGCTCAGGAACCAAAGGATACTCCCCAAAGGGGATGCCAATAGCCTTGGAGAGGTCATGAGGTCCATGGGAGGAACTGCATGGCATACAAATCATCACCCCCTGATGGTTTCCATCTGAGCAGGCGAGCGTTGGGAGGGAGGTCCTGATCAGCTTTCCTCGGGGCTGAACCGGCCTCGCCCACAGCACAGCTGCCCCGCATCTCCTCTTCGTGGCAGTGATAATCACGCACATCGTTCACATGAGTGAGAGTCTCTGCAGAGCATGCGCCTGTGAAGAGGCTGCAGTTATTGAAAAGTACTGAGCCTGAGAAATATAATCTCAGGTAAATCTCTTTATCCCTATGCACTGTGGAAGGATTTCTAAGCCTACATATAGATAGATGAAATTTTTCTTTTAAAAAATAAATACCATCCTGACCATCGTGGCTCAGTTCGTTGGAGCATCCTCTGTTAACCAAAGGGTCACAGGTTTGATAACCAGTCAGGGCACATGCCTGGGTTGCGAGTTCCACCCCAAGTCAGGGTGCGGACAAGAGGCAACTGATCGATGTTTCTCTCTCACATCAATGTTTCTCTTCCTCGCTCTCTCCCTCCATCCCCCCCTCTCTAAAATCAGTAAGTTTGTCCTCAGGTGAGGATTTAAAAAATAAAAATAAAAATGAATTCCTACAAGGGGGTGGGGCAGGATTTCTAAACCAGACACTTGATTTGACACCAAACATAAAAACAAACTGTAATTCAACAACTCATGTCTGTGACTAAACCTGTTGCCTGTTTCATGATTACAGTTGTGCCTTCAGAACTTCCCGGACACTATCATTTGGCAATGCAGGCTGTCTTTACTACTGATAATCTAGCAATTGACTGGGCAGTGATCTGATTTGATGGGTGACTTAGCCAAAATAATTGGATTGACAATTTTCACAGACAAGGAGCTTAACACGCCATCTTCTGCGCATTAGCATCTCATGCATTTTCCTTCATGGATTCACACGGCATCATAATTATTCACAAAAATTTCTAGTTCCCCACTGCAGTTGTCACTCATGACATATGCCAAGAAGTTACAGCAAAAGAAATGCATAAATATGTAAGCACGTACCCAGTATCCCCACCACGCTGTTGGCCACCTTCAGCCTGCAGAGGCCCCCACTTTCATTTACAAGGGATCCTGACGCAGCCAATCCTAAGGCATCTCTTCCCACACGTATTTTGAATTACAAAAAAGTAGCAGAGCAAGCACCTGCTGCCAAAGGTAAGGCTTTGTAGTCACTTCTACAATTAAACTGGCAGCATATAAATCCTCCCAAATTATCAAAAAAAAGAAGACAATTTATGCAGCTGACCCCCTGAACAACACAGGTGTGACCTGCACAGATCCCCTTGTACGCAGATCTTTTCCAGGAAATGCCATCAGCCCTTCCTATCCAGGGTTTCCCATCTGCAGACCCAATCGACCACGAATCAGAAACCGTATGTTCACATTCCCAACCGCAGGTTCCCAAACTCAGTCAAAAATGCGCCCTGTTTTCCTTCCAGGGTCAGTGGAACCTGCAGGGGCAAAGGGCTCACTGTCGCACGGAAAGCTGTACACACATTTTCAATTCTGCTGTTGTACCGATGAGAGAGAAAAAGAGACGGTTGGAGGGGAGAGGAAAAGGGAAGGAGGAAGGACAACCCCATCGGGCAACGGGCTCCTTAGACGGAGACTGAGCGAGAAGGACAAACCAGCTCAGGGAAAGAACGAGAACGAAGCTCTGAAAGGCACAGCAACTAAAACCTCAGAGAGTTCATTTAGAAACCAGCAGTGGCTCTCCGAGATCTGTGTCTCACAGAGCATACTTCACTTTAAGGATTTCATGGGCATCGGTGGACGAGCTGGCAATGCTCACCCTAAATTTTCTTGAATAAAAACAATTCAGAAACTAGCCTGCATAACTTTGTTACATTACTTTTAGAGAGAATGTAGCATTCAGGAAATACGTTACATTGATGACTTCCTCCCCAGAGTGCAGAAAGTTTCCATTTACCTTGCCCGGCTCATTACCTCGGTGCGGTCGGCCTGAACCTGAGCTATCTCAGCGGCCAGTAAAAGTGGACACAACGAGGCCGCCTCTCCAACCAAAGGCCAGGAAAAGTGGAGCACTGGAGAAAGAAAGTGTGCCATCGCAGCGGAAATGCAAAATGCTGAAGGAGCAGTATTTTCTGAGCTATCTTAACGTGCTGTCTTTCAACACGGGACTAGTGCCCCTAGTTTTATACACTTCGACACGAGCTTTTTCTTTACATTTTTCTTTATCATTCCCCTGATGTGTACGTTTACTAAAGCCAGGGTGAGGCAAAAGTAGGTTTACCATCGTAAGTATGCAAAACAGAGTTTATTCTGGTATTATTATTTATTCACTATTGTATTGTTTTCCATAGAAGCAACTGTATGTGAACCCCAAGTCATGTTTTCTCACTTTTCTCGTTCTTTCCTAATTCCCAGGTCTCCTCCTCTCCTCAGGCTCTCCACTTGCTAGAGGCCATAGTTTCCTGTCCATTCCGGATTTTTACTGAGATGTTGCCAGGAAGGTTTTTCTCTCACCTCAACCCCACCCATTCCTCTCTAGATTTGGCATGGCTGCCATGCTGTCCTTTCTGTGAATAAACTGACCTAATTTACGCAGACGGGAGGGAGAGGGGAAGGGGGGAACCTGTGTGGGCGCTGGCACTGGGCCGCCCACATTCAAGCCCCGGCTCTGATGTCCACCAGCTGAGTGTCCTTGGTGAAGGTCCCCTCGGACTCGGTTTCCTCATCTACAAAAGGGGGACAGTGCTACCTCTCTTGTGGGGTGATTGTGAGTCTAAAATGAGAGAGTGCCTTTGTGTGACATTATAATTTATTACACGGTGAGCCATCCCTGGAAGTTCTCCACACCATTGCTGTGTTCCAAAGAAATGAAGAGGGACTGTCACATGGGACAAAGTCATGTTTATCCTGGAAGTGTTTGATCGATGTCCCTTTCCTCCGTGCTGGCAGAAAGACGTGCCAGGAAGGCCTGGCCATGGCAGAGGTCAACTCCCTGCTCTAAGGTGGCACCTCAATGTGGTCACAGGGTGACCCTGGGTTTACGCCCCACCTGCCCTCCCCCTCCCCCCCTAGCCCTCCGCACAGAGCTGTAAGAGTGGCTGCATCTCTGGGTGGAACTGACAGCTATGTCCCGTGGTCACTGGTCCAGCCTGCCAATTTCTACCACCGTCGAAGATGAAGACGGACGCCAGCATTTTTTTCTTGAGGACTAACCAAAACCAACAAAACAAAGAAACTAGTCTGCCACCAAGGAAGGAAAGGCATTAAAAACTGCAATTTACAATCAGGGAGATGTTACTATCACGTAAGTTCCACGCTGGACTGCCACTGACCAAGATCTCTCGGCAAGCCTGCCTCTTCACAGAGCTTCGAGGGCCGCACACCCCTCGCCTCCTGGTCAGCAGAGCGGTGGGCAGCTGCTGCAGCCAGAAAGCCCTCCTACCCGCATTTGTTTGGTATGAGGACAGGCAAAGCTATTCTGCTCACTCGGGATGAAAGTGCCTAAGAAAAAGATCACTCAGTATACTTGAGAGGGAAATGTTAAAACCGATGTTAGGATTAAGTTATGATTTTGTAAGAATATCATTAAAATATTTTTCTTTTTAGCCCCACAAAGATTGTGGTTATCAGGCAAACAGCATACCCATAGGGTGTTGAGTTAAGACAAAGATATGTCTAACTCGTGTGTGGGGTTCGGAGAGTATTTTGTATTTTCATTATTGTACCCAGCACGACCTTGAGCATATATCAAGGTGAATGAACACAACTCTCTGAAGCAAAAAACAGGATGATTAAAAATAGAGCAATCACCTCATATGTGTGTTTGACTTACATTGAACTTTAAAGTTCACTGTGCATAGAATATAAACCTACTCCTTTGTTTGATCCTCTCATGATGAACAAGTCTTTTAAAAATGTGTTAAGATTATCAAGTTTTGTATTAAAACAGAGTGCAATCATGCCCTTCAACAGGTAAATGAATGACAATGGATAAACAACATCCATAGCAATAAAAGAATGTATTTTAGATACATGACTTATTCTCAAATGCATTATGCTAAGGGAAAGAAGCCAGACCTTTAAAGTTATATACTGCAGGATTCCATTCATATGACATTCTGGAAAGGAAAAGCATATGGGGACGGAGCACAGATCAGTGGTTGACAGGGTTTAGGGTAAGGGGAGTGCTTGGTTACAAAGGGACAGCACGAGGAAACTGGAGAGGGTGGTGGTGACATAACTTTTCTGTCTCAATTACGGTGGTGGACACAGGCTTCTATCACTGATCCATACTCACAGGCCTGCGTATCAAAAGACTGAATTTAATGTGACTTTTAAAACAAATATTTTCCTAAAAACCCAGGACGGATTCTGATCCTTTAGGCATGTGGGAGCACTTCATACTTCTCTACAGACTCTCCTGCTCACTCCCATTCCCCTCTGGAGAGTGACACGTACTTGAGAGGCAAAACGAAAAGCTCAGACAGCTCCCCATTTTGACGAAATGTATTTTCACCTCATGTGCTAGAAGCTCAAGACAGCCCTGCCCAGATATGATGAGTCCATTATACAAACCGCATGCATCGAGGCTTTTTCTCCGTCCTACCGCTCACCAAGTGGGCCTCTCCCTTTTACTAGCATCGTTAGATCAGAACCAAGAAAGTTCTAATACAACATGGACAAAACAGTGGGTTAAAAAAGTCTAAAAATATTAAATTAAAGGGAGGGAAGACCCATGACTGTGTAATTGCTGCAATAATTAAGTACTATTGCCAAAGTTTAATAGGGATCATTGCTCTTTCCTTTCCAGGAGGTAAAGTGTTTGCAAGATTACTCAGTCTGGGGCCTTGTTGTTTATTCTTACACCATTTATTTGCTCCAGATTAAGGGGAAAAAGGAAAGCAATTATGTCTTCATTATCTTA
The DNA here is from genome assembly GCA_004027735.1 of Carollia perspicillata. Taxonomy (NCBI): domain Eukaryota; kingdom Metazoa; phylum Chordata; class Mammalia; order Chiroptera; family Phyllostomidae; genus Carollia; species Carollia perspicillata. The sequence goes on from PVKM010021342.1 coordinate 15,300, forward strand.
CATAATTGCTGAAGAAAGAGCAACAGAGAGATTCTCTTGCCTGTTTTACATGATGACTGCAAGTTAAGAGGAGCAAGTGGAGAGTTGCAAAGGAAGTAAGGCTCTACCGGAATGTCACCAAATGTTCAACGCTCTTTAAGTATTATTGTTCTAGAATATCTGAATATTAATTTGATCATCAACAGAACTTGGCTGAAGACCCTGGTAATAACCAAGTTAGTATCTGCTACTAAAATATTTAGCACGAAATGTATAGTAAAGAACTTGGCCTTGGCCAAAGAGAGAACTGGTCATCGTCCTCTGCTTCTGGGGGTAATCTATGTCATACTCAAGAGGAGTGTGTCTTTTAGGGCAGGGCCTGGCCCTACTAGATGTTAGGGTGGGGCCTGTCACGCCCAACAGTCGGGGGCAGACAGGCGAGTGATTCCAGAAAGACCAACCATGTGACTTGGGGCGAGTGCTTTCGGTCAGGCCGCACCAGTCATCCTGGAGGCACTTCACCCACACGGGCAAGCAATCGATCAGTCCGTCAATCATCCCTGCATAGTGAGGTCCCAGCAAAAATCTCTGGACACTGGACAGGTGAGATTTCCTGGCTGGCAATGCCCTGCGCACATTATCACACGGTGATGCTGGGAGGGTCGCATGTCCTTCCTCAACAGAGAGGGGGCGATGGAGCCCGCGCATTGGAACCCTCCCAACTCTGCTCTACGTTTCTCTTCCTTTGGCCGACGTTAGTCTGTAGCCTTTCCCCGCAATAGACCCTAATCGTGAAGATGATAGCTTTTAGTGAATTCCCGGGGTCCTTCCAGCACATTACTGAAACTGAAGGTGGTCTGGGGGCCCCCTCAGCTTGCAGTCACTGTCAGAAGCGGTCTCGAAGGGGGCTGTGCTTCAGACTCCACAGCTAACGCCAGCTACTGAATTCGTTACCTCATCACTAAATTCGCTCTTTTTAAAAGTCGTTGCTCGTGTCCTGGAGGAACTTACAAACTAGTGAAGATGAGGAATAGCTGAGGAAGGGACAATATGCAGTCATACGCAATGTGTCAGGTAGAGTCACCCTGCCAAGAAGGGAGACATCGGAGCGAAGGATGCATTGGACAGCCTTCAGACCGAAATGCAATGCTCTTGGGCTTAAAGAAAATCGGGGCCTTAAACTAATTGTGAGAGAAAGAAGCTAACTCGACAACGAAACCAGCAAAAATGAAAGCCCAAAGGTTTGCGGGGGCGTGGGGGTGGGCAGAAGTATGACAGAAAAGAATATTCAGCACCTCGAAGCAGGTATTGTGTTTGACTCCAGGCAATTCTATCACTTCCATATAATTAATCAGAGCCACTTGGTGTGGTCCCAAGTCCCCTTTGTCAGCAAGGGGTTTAGAAATGGCCGTGTCGCCCAATGCTAGCCGATGAGGTGTGGGGCCTTCTAAAAAGGAAGCACAGGAAGAAACAGTCTCTCTGTTCCCTTTGGCTGTTGTCACGTCTCAACATGTCAACCGAACCACCTTGTTCCTGAGAAGAGGATGAAGTTAATGCGTGGGGAGAGGGAGCCAGAGCCCGAGGACCACACGGAAGCGAAGCTGGGCCCTGGTGCTCTGCACCGGCATCTGTCTTCCACCAGCCTTGTCTTTTGTAGACATTTACTATGACCTTCCTTTTTTTTTTAAACCATTTGAGACTGATTTTTCTCTTATCTGTAGTGAACAGTATGTGGCAAACAGAATTGCCCCTCGAAAACATCCAATGTTATAATTCCCGGGAACTATACATATGTTAGGTCACACAACAAAACGGTCTTCGCAGATGCAATTAAGGTTGTGAAACAAAAAAATAGAAAATCTATCCTGGATGATTTGTACTGGACTACTTAATCTAATCAAATGAGCTCTTAAAAACAGACATCAGCCCTGGCTGGTGTGGCTCAGTGGATTGAGCGCCTGCCTGCAAACCGAAAGGTCGCCAGTTCCATTCCCAGTCAGGGCACATGCCTGGGTTGCAGGCCAGGTCCCCAGGAGAGGGTGTGCGAGAGGCATCCACACATTGACGTTTCTCTCCCTCTGTCTCCGTCCCTTCCCGTCTGTCTAAAAATAAATATATAAATAATCTTAAAAAAAACAAATCTTTGTCTGGCTTCAGAGACATGTGGCAGAAGTGTAGATCAGCGAGTTACAAAATATAAGGAAGAATTTGGCTCCCTTTTGTTGGCTTTAAAGATGAAGCTAAAGAACCATGAGCCAGAGAATGTGGGCGGCCTCTAGAAGTTGAGAATGACCTCAGGCTACCAGTCCTCAAGGTTGTCTGCCACACATCAGATGCTTAATAAAGAAACGGAAAAGATGATAAAGGGTTTCCTTTTTACTTGAGGACATGAGCTAAATTTAGTTTTGGACATCTGAATTAAGAGAGTACTAAGGAGACACGTCTGTAAGAGGATATTCCTTCCATGTCCCATTTATTTTTTTTTTCCCGAATGATCTCTGAGATACCTATCTCCAAATACCCTTTAGTGGTGTGAACTATCTCCAATTACCTGTCACCCATATTTCCTCTTGCCTCTCTACTGGTCCTTAAAAATATGGTGATAGAGCCTAGAAGATTTCATTTTTAAAAAATCAGAAGAACAAAGACTGTGACTATCCCCGGAATGAATTTAAAGTTCCAGGAAAGTTGAATGTTTTTGACTCACTGAGTAATACCGCATCTACCCGCAGTGTCGTTTTCAGTGTTAGGTGACTAATTCATCCTCCTCACAGCAGCCTCTGACAAACCAAAATCTCGTTTGCTCCAGTGAGGCACAATGGGTTTTAAAAGTATGAGTCATAGCGTAAGGTTGGGGTTTCCTCATTTATAACATTATACTAAATGACTCTGCACTTTGGGGGGAGACGGAGGAGGGAAAGAGAAAGGTTTTAAAAGAAGGCATTCATTCCCACCAAAAACAGCACATTCTACCGTGTTGCTGTTCATATTTTCTCAAGTTTCCAAATGTTTCTGCTTCACAGAACTAGCTATTCCTGGGTACGAGGCCCCTCTGCATAAATCACACTGCGTCGACAAGGCCCCCCGACAGCTGGCCACCAGCCTCCCCAACACCCATGCAAGCCCTGCTTTGGCTCTCGCTGTCCACGCAGTGTCTATCCAGCCAGCAGAATTCAGAACTCCCCCCAAAGCAGATTCCAATCCCGAAAGAAACCACCAGGTAGTTTTTTTCTTCTTTTGCGGAGAGGGGTTGCTACCATTTACAAAATATATTACCATATACCAGGCACTGCGATACATTTTCCCTTTGAAGAATTTCGTGGAAGCCACAAACACCACCCGAGAATAAGGCACGTGGTCACAGAACTGCCTGGGATGGCAAGTTGGCGGGCCCCTGAACTCCAAGGGTCATGAACCTCAGAAGAGGAGCCCTGCCCTCGAGAAGTGGCATCAAAACTAACAAACTTTAAATCATTGACAGAAGCATGTGTCCCAGATTGATGGATATTTACTTATAAATTTCATACGTGGATTACTCTACTAACCTGCTTCATAAAACAAAAATTAAAATCTGAAAAGGAGATGAAAACAAGTATTAAGAGGTCAGATATGTTCGCCCCATGAAGGTTCTACACATGTCCTAGGTGCATGACCCCTACTCTGAAGGCCCAGGGTCTACGGTCCATTTGTAGCTTGCTGCCAGACTTCTCACAACATCGAGTTTATGAATGGTTAAATAAAGAAAGAGAAAAGGGGAAAATGGAAAGAAATGGAAAAGCTAAAAGTACTAGAGTAGAAAGAAAAATGCTAACCCCTGAGACAAAAATAACTGTCAACATTTTGTGACTAAGAAACTGCACCTGTTCCCACCTCTTACGAAAGGACAAATCATCCTAGTGAAGACTTCCCGCTGGAGGTCTCTGGACCAGCCGTGACGCGTCACACATAGAAGAACCAGGTTTCCTGTGAAGAGTCCCTCTGCCCTACGTAAGCCCCAGTCACGCTGGACTTCGTAAACCTGTTGTTCTGTCACAGAAAGGCGGCTTGAGATCTGAGCGGGGTGGGCAGGGAGCTTTGGAAGGTCTCGTGGCATTCTAGAAACAGAAGACCTCTCCATTCAAATTCCCTTCTCTTCAACTTAGCTTGAGCAAGGCTTTTAGCCCGCCTGGTTCTTAAGACTCCTCGACTCTTCAATGGTGCCAATAGCCTGTGCCCATTACATGGCTTATAAATAAATAAAAATGCAAACATGAAGCTGAGGGGGTGAAGGTGTTCTGTAAACTATAAAATGCTGTATAAATGAGAGGAAGTAAAAACTTGGACCTCTTGCCATAGAAACAAAGCCAAATAATTCACAAAGCAATTTACAGGTGCATTCCAGAGAACCTAGGGTGTTAACTTAAAATCGTAAAGCCCACCCCAGGCCCTTGGAGAGGTCCAGACTGACAGCCCGTTGCTCCAATTCCCAATTCCTCTGCCATTCCCATCTGATCCTGCTGTTAAGTGGCCGATGTAAGTGCCCAACCTGCGGACTTGGCAGAGGCCATTCAAGTTATATAGGGGTCACATCCACACCTCACAAGTGAAGGCAGGCTGGACGGGGGAGCTGACAGCCCTGGCACAGGCCTGGAGGCTACGGCCTCACGAGGTCTAGGGTGGCTTGCACCCGGTTCCGTGGAGAGTCCTTTCAGGACTTCTGTTCACTAGAAATGCCGGCCGAGCGACTGAGCGATGGTCACAGAAGCAAATCCACGTGGTGTCACTGAGTAAGCTCTGAAAGCTTTGGGGACGGGAACCCCAGTCGGAATCCCCTTGGGTCTGGGAAACACAGGCCAGAGATGTCTTCCCGGACTGTCACTGGAAATGACTTACACAAGCATGTTTAAAGCTTCAAAATTTATTGCTGTACACTTTCGCATAGCATTTACTATGGAAATACTAATAGTGCAAATATTTATTTTGGGCTTGGTAGCATTTGAGAGATCACAAAGGTTTTTGATCTTTTGCAATCATTTATGAAGACCTGTATTACTCAACTTATTTTTAAAAATCAAACAAATCATCTTATATTTAGACATTATGTAATGCATTTTAGGTCTCCTTTCTAGAACAGGATGGTACCCTAGAAGCCACAGGGGGTATTTCTTTCCCTGATAATACAGACTTGCAACATGTGTCCAACTGCAGGACTCAGTTCATCCACAAATCCAATCAACAAGTACTTATTGACAAACTGTTACGTGCCAGGCACTGTGGAAGGCTCCGGGGGACATTAGGAAGAAAAGATGCAATCTTTGCTTTCAAGGTGCTTACAGTCTCCAAGTAGAAACACACATGCACACAAAATTTACAGTAACGTACAGTAAAGTGCTTCCTTCCGTGGAGGTATTTACAAAGTACAGTGGGAACTTGGAGGAGGGGAAAAAGGTCATCTGCCTGGAGAAATCAGGGACAGCTTCACAGAGGAGGTAGCCACTGAGCTGAGACTTGATCAGCGATCAGGAGGATTCTGCCATGTAGACGGGCAGGCAAAGGGAACGACAGGCGCACAGACAGAGGCCCAAGGGGCACTTGGAAGGAGCAGGCTATGCAGGAGGAGCTAGACAAGTAGGCAGGGATCAGGTCATGAATCTTCCATTTGTTCAACAAACGTTTATTGAGTGCATACTGTGTGCCAGGCACTAGGCGAAGCGCTGGGGCTATAACAAGAGACCGTGACAGACACAACCTTACACCCTTGCTCTCACGGAGCTTACATTCTAGTAGAGAGAGACAAAAAGTCAACAAATAAATTACAGACTTAGAAAATTTCATTGAAGGAAATAAACAGAGTTATTGAGGCAGAAAATAAGTGTTATGGCGGGGGGCTAAAATTATTTGGGGTTATCAGCAAATGCCTCTTGGAAGTGACAAAAATGACACCTGCAGGGACCGTAATAACGTGCTCCAACAGTAGCACTCACTACGCACCAGGCACTGTGCTAAACATCTTATAAACAGTATCTCATTTAGTCCTCACACCGACTCTATGAGGTAGGTATTATTCCTATGTCACTGACGAGGAACAAGCTCAAGGAGATTAATGAACCTGACAAGTCACACAAATGGCAAACCAGGGTTCAAACACAGGTTCTCTTCATTTCAAAGTGCTCACTCCTAAAAATTACGCTACACTATATATACAGATAAGTGAGGAATTCTGAACAGGGAAATGACAGTCACATTTGCCTCGAGGACCATTCTGATGACTCTGTGGAGGAGGAAAAGGAGGGTTGGAGAGGGAAGGGGAAAGGGAAGCAGACAGGTAAATTTTTCCAGAAGAGGAGAGGAAGTCACATGGCGGCCATGGCTGTGAGGATGGACATACAGACATGAAGGTGCAGTTGCTGGTTCTAACGGTATGGACAGGATGCTGGGGAGGCAAGGGAAGGAGTAGCCTCTGGGATCCCTCCTGGCCTCCTGGGCTCCTGCCTTGGGTAACTGGGTCGGACGACTTGCTTTTACACAAGTTGGGGAATGAATGCAAGATGGCGATAGGTGTGTGAGGATGAACTTGACTTTGGGCATGTCATCCTGTGGGTTATTGAGTACACCTGCACTTACGAGCTGGTCCCCAGTTGGACACCATGTAATGGCTTTCATACCTGTTCTCTACCTGAGCTAAGTATGTAAGAACAAAATCAAAGTTCTGTATGTGTGTACATTGTGTTGTTCCTTTTACAGAAGATATCTTGGTCAGATTGCTTTGTAAAAAGAACAAATGATCACCAAGATGAAGTTACCCCAAGCCTGATTACAAATGGAGAATCACAGACTTAGGAGAAGCTAAGAAAGCCTTTGGACATCGTTCTAACTAGTCATACCAGTTCTCAAAAAAACCTCAAAATCAACTTTCTACGGCCACCCCAGCGGGGACAATCTGCCGGGCCCAGAGCAGTCCCCCTCTGCCAACAGCCTTCTTAGAATCTGCAAGTGTCCCTGCTCACCCACCAGCAGGACTGCTCCCACGGCCTTGGCGGCCTGAGGCCCAGACATCAAAGCTGAATGTGAATCAGGAATTTCAAGAAGGGCTTACTTATGTAATTTGGCATAAGGTCCAGAGAGACGGCAGCCCAAACCTAGCCAGTTACACACTTCCCTGTTTTCTCTTCTTGCCCTTACTCGGGAACTGAAGGGTGCAGGAGGCAGTGTTAGTCAAATGTACGAGTGACACGTGGGACTGGTCACAGCCTTGAATGCATCATTTCTGGGTCCCATTTTTAAAGAATTCAGAGTTAAGGAGTACATAAACCCATCATGTAGAAATACATTATTTGTGCTCTATACTCCAAATATGCTTAAATTTGTCTATA